>CM070841.1:16321666-16611666 GCA_036326025.1 Chrosomus eos | reverse complement strand
CAAAAAACAAACAAAAATAACTACTTTCTTCAAGTATTCACTTCCTTCTCTGTTTAGCCTTTGGATTTTACTCAGTGTAATTGCGTAGCGCTTCTGGTTGAACGTCACACGCATCACACACATGACCAGCGTCGGCCAATTATGAGCCTACGTGTGACGTATAACACAGAAGCGCTACGCAATTACACTAAGTGAAAGCTAAAGGCCAAACAGAGAAGGAAGTAAATACTTGAAGAAAGTCGTTATTTTTGTTTGTTTTTTGCGCTCAAAAAGTATTCTTGTCGCTTGATAAACTTAAGACCGTGTCACTATAGTCACTTGGACTATTTTAACGATGTCTTTAATGACTTTTCGGGGCTGTCAGGTTTCATTCCCAGAAGCCTATGGAGGAGTGACCCAGCTCTCAGATTTAATCAAAAATATCTTAATTTGTGTTCCGAAGATGAACGAAGGTCTTACGGGGTTGGTACAGCATGGGGGTGAGTAATTAATGACTTAATTTTCATTTTGGGGTGAACTAACCCTTTAAGCCGATGCTGGATAAACAGCGAGCGTGCGTGCGACGGTAGCTAAATTATTTACGACAGCGGCAATGGACAATTTCGTTTCCAACCAGTAGGGCGTTACCAAGTTACTTGGTGTTACTTTAAGCCTATGCTTATTATGCCTACCCTTTTAACATAATTGTCTAGTAAGTGTCACTTTTCTCGCTGGAGTTGATTTATACAAAATACATATCCCAAAATGTGCATACATAACTAAAAAGGTACATATTTCAAACATTAATCAAATAATTTAAATTCCGCATACACAAATTATTTATTTAGAGTTATTTCATTGTTTATTTAAAACATCTCTATATGGCTCTGGAGTTGCCAAATTCCCCTTTAATTCCTGTCACAATTATTCCATGGGTTAACGTTAACCCCTTTGACAGATATAGATTTATTTTTTACATTAGTTCGTGCCCTTGTTTTTTTAAAACATGTAGATTCCCCTTAGTTTATACTGACTTTCATTTCAAACAGCCTCTGAATACGATTAGAAAGTAAATTATTATACACTTTATACATCCTCTGTGCAGTGAAAAAAGCTAATAAATCAACAAATTTTAAAGCATGTAATTTATTAAATAATATATTTGGTTCACATAGTAAACCTGATTTACAATCCTTATTGCTCTCTTCTGTAACATATTTCGGATTTATGTTGGTTATACATACTTTTGTTCAAATATTAAACATACAATTATGAATACAGCAATAAAACAATATAAAAGAGGAAAAAACGACAAAAATCTATGTGGCTGTCTGTCAATCTGCGCAAATATTACGCAGCCTTGTCGTTTAGAGAGCAAAAGGAGGTATGCGTCATCATGTTGCGACGATCAACGTAGTTCTAACGTGACGCGTCAGTATGAAAGCAAAGCATATTAAAAACACGCTGACGAAAAGATCCACTACTTTTTAAGTTTGTGTTTGTGAGAAAACAAAGTGCGCATAAACATATTTTGCTCAGGTAAGATAAATTCCAAAAAAAACTATTAGTAACGTTAGTGCTGTTGATGTGTAATTGAATTTAAAGGTAATTTTACGTTTTAATTGCAGATCATTCATAACTATCATACACATGCATTCTAACTCAGGAAATTAGCTTCTCATGGATCCCGTTGTTAGACGTAAAATCCCTGCGTGTGTTCGTTCATTACTCACTGATATTGCAGCAAAGGAGGAAGAACACTTAAGCGACTGGCCAGAAACAGACTCTGACTCAATTACCACCAAAGATGGGATCGCACTTCCCAAAAGAGGGACTTCTGAACCTCTCCTGACACCTGCTAATGGCACAAAGGACGGAACTACTGAAGGAAGTGCATCATTAGTCAAGCCATGTGGGCTTTGCTTATCCAAACCGTCCTGTTACACTTGCCCAAGGTGTAACGTCCTGTATTGCGGACTGGCGTGTTACAGGAGTCAGAATCACTGCTCATGCTCAGAAGAGTTTTACAGAGAGTCTGTGCTTCAGGAGCTCAAATCACAAGGTGCCACAGATGAAGAGGGGAAAAGGAAAATGCATGAAATTCTGTCACGGCTCAGACAGAGTGCAGAAAGTGAGGGAGGGATGGAGAATTTATTAAGGAACTTGGGAGAAGATGAAAATAGTGTGACTGAACAAGACGCACATGCTTTGGAGCTGCTTTCTAGGTTAGCAGAGATTCAATCTGGCGGGGATGACAAAAC
This sequence comes from Chrosomus eos, assembly GCA_036326025.1. NCBI lineage: Eukaryota > Metazoa > Chordata > Actinopteri > Cypriniformes > Leuciscidae > Chrosomus > Chrosomus eos. The sequence continues at coordinate 16,609,426 of CM070841.1, read as the reverse complement.
TCACGAGGTGCAAGAAATACTGGCGAAACTTGGAGATATTGAACACAGGAGTGATGAAGAGGAAGCTGATTTAGCTGAAAAGTTAACTGGGCTGGATATCGACTTTCTTTCAGAGGAAGAACTCTGGTCGTTGTTGTCAGCCCAGGAAAAGGAGAAGTTTGAGAGTCTGGTGAAAGGAGGTGGCATCGGTGGGCTGGTTGTCCTGTGGAGCCCCTGGTGGGAACAGCATGAGAAGGACACTAAAGCACTTATAGAGGAACTTCAGTCTGAGAATCAGAAAGAAATGCACGATGTGAATGAGAAAAAAGATGGAAAAATCAAGGAAGTCAGTTGCAGTAAAGTACAATCAGAAAAAACACCAAAACGCTCAATCCCTCCAATAAGTGCCAAAATTCCCCCTCTTCACACGCTATCATCAAAGCCATCTCCTCTAGTGCAGTACAACCTGATCAATGCTCTTTACGGTTATACCTTCTCCCTGTGTCTCTACAATGGAGACTTCTCAGAGATTCTGCTAGAGTTTTGTCAGGCGGTGCTTGCTATCTCAGAGGGTCTGGGTGGCGGACGGGTCTTCAACTCTGTCCCAGAGGCACTTGACGCTGGGATAATGGCAGTATCTGCTGGAGGATACTTTGATTCCGAGGACCCGTTAGCTTCTCTTCGAGCTGTGGAAGCGGTGGCTCATATTCTGACTGGAGAGAGCAGAGAGGACACTGAGGGATATGTGCTGTCCGCTCTGTCCCAGCTGCGCACAGCTTTGAGCGAGGCAAAGGCTTCTGTTCCGAAGGAAGACGAGCGGACGAGGCGTGTGTTTTTTCAAGCTGGAAAGAAGTGCCAGTTTTTTCAGTCTTGGGTGAAAGAGAATCGCAGAGCTTTGGGGAGTCTAGCAGGATGCGTGTGGATGGACTATGAGAGAAGGGAGGAGGAGAGAACATTAGAGGGAAAGAAGAAATGCTTGGAAGAGGGATGGGAAAAAAGTAGAGCTAAAGGTGCGTTGATAGAAGAAATTGAGTGAGATTGTGATTATTACTATATATTAGTAATAATAAGGCAATTGTTTTTTAAAAGCATTTGTGTGTAATGCAATTTAAAGAATAAAAAAAATCCTCAAATGTCATTTATACTAGTCCACACTTAAAGTTTCAAAAAGCACTGATGATATTAAAATGCTCTTTAATAATATAATACAACATTTTTCATTTAAAAAAAAAACATTTGAATGAATGGGTAGACATGTTATGCAAAAAAACAAAATGTATGAAATATTTTATCTTGGCTCAATGGATATCTGGTTCTCTGCACCGATGATGACATCAACTTTTGCACCTAAATAGTTGCACGCAACACTCTTTTGGTCATTCAGAACACATCAGTCCGCTTTAATAAATGAACGGGATTATTCTGTAGGGCACTCGTCTGCAGTAGGTGTCCCAGGCCAGTCCGTACTTGGCTCTGCATTGCTTCTCATCTCTGGCCTCTCGGTGGATAAGCAGAATGGTGAAATATATGACATAGAAATAAGGCAGAATATGTGACATTCCTAGGGAAAAAAGTGGAATAAACATTATTATATTGAAAGTCTTACATTTCCTTTTATTTATTTTGATGGCAAAACATGGATAGTTTAAAATACAATGGCAAACAGCTAAGAAATGTGTATTTAAAGTGATTTTTATCATTTACTCTCATGTTATTCCAAACCCATGAGGTTAATCTTCAAAACACAAATGAAAATATTTTGATAAACATGTTGTGCTCTATGTGTATGTGTGATGATCATTGTTTAGATGTAAATAAAAGCCTAAATAAATCTATTCATCATATAACAATCTTATTGGTATCATTAGAAAGTCTTATTGGTTTAGATTGACATGATGGTGAGTACATGACCATGTAACTGAAATGAAGGACATCAGTTATTAATAATTCGCCCATCACTTACCGCAAGGCAGGGACCAGGCCAGAGCCATGAGAAGGTCCCCCAGGTAGTTTGGATGCCTGACAAACCCCCACCACCCTGACACCAGTAGCCGCTTTCCTGTTGCTGTGGCAATAGTTTCCAGGTCTGCAAGTGAAAAGGGTGGATGAGAAAATTAACGTATTCATCTGGAGGCCCTAATAGTCTATCCAGTAAGAAATTTGTTAATGTGTTAAATACTGATAATGTGTTCACTGGATACAAACTCAAAGTATGTAGTAATGCGATTACTAACGTTCTACACTTTTATGTGTGGGGTCTCTTCTGAACTGGTTTTTCTGAGAGTTGGACTTCCGGAAAATGAAATAACCCACTCCTGCGAACGAATGAAAAGAAAGTTAGAAACTGTAAAACACAGATTGCTGCAAAACAGGCTGTAGATTACCATTTAGAAGAATAATCCCTGCTGCTTGAAGAGTACTGAGGGACTGTGGGTGCACAACCAGAAACATGGCCTGAAGACCATATGTGAAGGGAACCCAGGCCAGATCGCCAAACGCCAACATGAACCCAAAACCATCATGCACAATGTCCATAGTAGTAAGCACAGCCTCCTGCAGATACAAGGAAAAGTATAATGTTATGTATGAGGGACTTTGTCTACATATTCCAAACAGTTCCTTCCACCATTATACATGCATTTCATAAGTTTTTAGACTAGACTAGTTTTGTCATACTTCATTCCACAGTGCATCCGTTACATAGAGGAGCTGGAAGCCGTTGACAAGCAGCATGGCAAGAGACGGAGAGTCCCTCAACTCTACTTCTTTCATTAACATCCCCAGGTTTATTACCACCTGAAAAACAATGGCACAAAATAAAAAGAGACATAGGTAAAAATACTTTGGTGTTCATGTTAAAGTTGCATAACCTGAACCTGCATGTATACTTTCATTCAGCAAGGATGCATTCAATTGGATCAAAACTGACAGACAATTGTTATAAAAGATTTATAATTCAAATAAATGCTGTTCTTTTGAATTTTCTATTAAATCAAAGAATCCTGATCAAAAATGTATTACACAGGGTTTCTACAGGTATCTTCAAATTAAATTTAATGCCTTTTTAATGCCATTTTGAAAATTTTTAATGCCATACACGACCCATGACTCACCACGGATATATATAATATATATTTCCTGGAACACATAGGCGTAATTTGCGGGTGGGACATGTCCTCACCAATATTTGACAGGGTCGATTGTGTCCCCACCATTTTTGATACATCTCGCGGCACGAATGTACCAATACAAATAAATAAAACATCTCCAGTTAACTAGCAGAGCATTCATTTCATTCGTTTGTTCAATAAGAAGCGATCTGAAATGTGTTGTTTTCTAATTTAAGTGACCAAAGTGCTCGTTGCCGCTGCGATCAGTGGCGCCGATACAGTGTTCTGTTGTGACTCGTGCAGTCTTTTCTCGGACACGCGCTTCAATCCGTTACGGAGAGACTATTCGTTACGGTAAAATCACAAAACAATGCACACAAACGTGTCCCTGCTTGATATACAACCACTGATAAACAATCGGTTTTGATGAGGGGAAAAAACTATACTTAGTGCGGATTAGAACATAGAACCTCTGACACGCTTGGCAATAGTTCTGCCACTGGACCGTAAAGCACATGCGTGTAACAGTAGAGAGAATTTTCACGTGAATAAATACATAGATCCGACTAACAACAACATATATTACATCTCATTAGACGACAAATGTAACACAATGTATTAAACACTCTTTAAACACAATGTACTATTTAAATCGATTCTTAAAGCCGATTTGTGGCCTTCACACTGCATATGGGATTTTACGGCGAACTTAAATGCTTTTTTACAAACGCCGCAAAATCCTTCATTTTTACCACTAACGGGCAGCAACCATGTCTTAAAAGTTTTGTTTTCCAGCCACTTTGGCTGGAATTTGCACTTTTCCATTTTCCCAACAGGGTTTGTACAGACTCTGTCAAATGAAATTCCAGGACTTGCAAGGACTTTTCAAGTACTACTTTTTTGGATTTCAAGGACTTCAATTGGCACTTATCAAACAATATCTTTATTATTATTTTTACTTATTGATGTTTCACTTCAGAGAGGTGAATCCATTGACCAGCGCTGTCAGGCATGGGAAATCGCCTTAACCATTGAAAGGATATTGAAACTGATTTTTTCCCCCATTAATATATATGATTGACCTGAAGAATGAAAGTTGTATTATATACTTATCATATACGTAATATCATGCTCATAGCCATGAGAAATAGCTCTATATCTCAGATGGGCAGCAGCGTTGATTTAGCGTGAAACAATTGGTATTTTTTCAACGACAACAAAAAAAAAATCACAATATTTTTAATTAGGGATGGACCGATACGACTTTTTGCAGAACGAGATACCGATACCGTAACCAATTCCTGAATTTTCACTGCATTTGTAATTTTTAAATGTATTAGTAATAATCATATTAGTTGGCTAAATTTGTTTATCAAATATATATTTCTTTCAATTCTTTGCATGCTTAATTAAGCCTGCTAAAATGCATTGTATGAGCTTCTGTTACTGTACATTCTATTGCTCTATCATATCTTTCATTGAATAGCACAGCACATATTTAGACTAGAGCAGCTCCAGAAGGCTCAGTGCTGAGGATTGGGTCAGTGGTGTTTAGACACCAGTGAAATATAAATTATTTAATCCAATTTTGATACTGCAACAAAAACTGCCAGCCTAATTGATGTGAATTTAAAACATTATTAAAAGGTAGCTAAGCAGTCAGCAACAAAATAAGAATGAATAATCAACTTACAAATAAATACAATAGAACAAAGAAAGGCTACAAATGAAATAAACAGTGTTTTTAGAGTTTTTAGGGTAGATCTACAGGTACAGAAATTTGAATAAAGTAATCAAATGTGGAAAAAAAATGCATATTCATTACTGGATAAATTAAATATAGATGGATCTTTTGAAAGTTGAAAAGGGTAGACTATTTAGTCAAGAGCAGTGAGTAATTTATTAATCCATTCATTGTTTGATTAACATTAAAGTCCCTGTAAAGTCAAAATTAAGTATGTGTTCTGAGTTTGTCACACCACAAAAAAATGTGTTATTAGTCACCCAGCCAAATTTGAACGATAAAAAAGCCTTGAAAAAATCTTGAAAAAATGAGCAGTAATCTCTTCTCTCAAACGCTGGGGGCGTGTCCGCTGGCTGCATTGAAACCACGCCCACTTACGGGAAAGCTGCCGTCGCCACACTCAACTCTACAGCCGGAATGGATGCTCGCACGCCCGATGATCATGGCACCAGTTTTCGGCGCGACGGGAGGATGAAGGCCGAGGCGGGAGATAGTCGGTTCGGCCCCATTCAGCAGTAACAGCGGATTATCATTTATCAGTGATTCCCAGTTGTCTCAGACGAAAGTTTATAAAACTATCCCGTGTAAAATGATCACTTACAGAGGTGGGATTTGGCGGTGATCCTCAGCTCTCCATCAAGGTGGCTCTTCACAAAATTAATCCACTTCTTCTTGATGTAATCGTATTTCGGAAATTTAAATAAGGACACCAATCTGTTTTGTACGTGATAAGGGGATCGCATCCAGGTAGTACGCATTTCCATGACGAAGGCATAGCTAGCTAGCAATCTGTAGGCTGTTACTAATAATAGTACTACTGACGGTAACTCGCGATTGAGCGGCAAACTGATGTGAATGTGCTCTATTAATATTATTGTTAGGAGCGACCAGCCTCAGCGGCTCCAGTGCGTCATCAAGTAGGGGCGTGTCCAGGAGCTCAGGGACTCCAGTGCGTCATCGAGCCCCCGTTTTAGCCCCGCCCAGAAAATCCGGAAAATAGCAACGGTGAAAAACTGTTTAACGGTCTAACTCCACATTTCAGTACTTCACAGTTCACAGTCGTTGTAATATGTTTTAGCAATACATTTCTAACATTTATAATGTGTTTAGAATTTTTTTTTGAAATTGCCTTTACAGGGACTTTAAAACAGCAGTGGGTTTATTGAAGTGCTGCCCCTTTAAGACCGAACGCACGGGCCCCATTTGAACATGGCTACGTTCACTTGATATACCTGACTTTGTTTACTAGGATACTCGCAAATATGGGCGTTTTTACATAATTTAGTGTGAATTCCTCCGTTCAAGCGCAAGGCGTGAAAGCCAATTCAATTCATTATTCGCGCGCTGATAAGCTGGTTTGCGGGGTGCGCGCTTTGGATGTTTACATTCATGGAACTTATTGACTGCAAACGTCCAGTAATAATGTAGGGAATCACTCGTTATACATAAATCAGATAACAGGTCATGTTTTACTTTACTTGATTTAGTTGTCATCCAAATAACACGTGCTGAGTGAACGATTTAGCAATCAAGAGCAATCAACAGAACTGCGCGCTCTCTCGTCAGTTAACGTTAATAATAAGCTACATGCCTTGTTTTATTTTCTTTGCCATTGACATCCGACTAAACTACAAACCTTCCACTGATGTCTGTTAAGAGATGTGCTAGACCAGCTCGCGCGTCTGTGCCGCTGCGCGCTCAATCCACTGCGCGGTTTTCTCTGATGATCAGCTCGCGCACCACAGCTATGTTACTATACACACGCTAAAATATAGGTTTATCACACACTAACATACATATTTTGCGACATATGAAGGCTATATTCAAATAAATTGATATAAAATTCTCTTCAAAACTATCAATATTTTTAATGCCTGTAGGAATAAAATTTAATGCTTTTTAATGCCATTTAAGGCCTTAATTTTCACAAAATCCATTTAATGACTTTTAATGCTTTTTAATGCCCCGCGGAAACCCTGATTACAGTTTCCACAAAAACATTAAGCAAGCAACACAATTGTGTTCAACATTGATAATAAGAAAAATTTCTTGGGCACCAAATCAGCATATTAAAATGATTTCTGAAAGATCATGTGACACTGAAGACTGGGGTAATGGTGCTAAGAATTCAGCTTTGCCATCAGACAAAAATTACATCTTAAAATATATTACATTAGTAAACAGTTATCTTAAATTGTAATGATATTTCACAATTTTACTGTATTTTCTTAATAATATTTCACCATGTTACTATGTGCTGCATTTATGGTAAAATAAAATCTAGCCTGGTTGAGAATAGAGACTTTTTTTAAAAAAGATTAAAACTCTTACCCAGCCTATTAATCCGGGTCTTAGTTCACAGAAATATTTCAAGTCAAAGTTTCCAATGCGAGGGTTGAGCTCTCGACCCATGAAGAAGTCATACAGAGGATTTCCTACAAATGAAAAAGAAACTGAATTGACAGTAGCAGCATCTGGACTATCTAAAAGGATTCTGCATCAAAGGGGTCAAGTGACTGCATGCATAGTGAAACATTACTTATAGATAATATAAAAAATAAGTAGCAGAACTGTTATCTCACCTGTGTTTCCTCCAAGTGATAAAGCATGTTGAGGTGCCCAGAAAGAGCGGATATACAGGTACATAGACAGCAGGTAGGACAGCCCAATGGCACATACAGCCAGAGGCAAAATGAGCTCAAACAGATACCCGAGTGGCATTCCCAGAAAAACACATACTATCAACAGGGCAGCAGTAATGCTCAGGGCATGGAAACCTTAAAAAAAAAAAAAATACTACAGGTCACATTCATTACCACGCATATACATATACACTACATTTCAAAAGTTTGGGGTCAGCCAGTTTTTTGGTTTCATGGTTTTCATAAACATTAAGCAACATTGATGATAATAAGAAATGTTTCTTCTTCACCAAATCAGCACTAGAATAACTAGCATATTATATTAAAATAGAACTTATTTTAATTTGAAGCACAGTCCAGGCAGATATAGGGGGGAAATCTGAGTTTACTGACTTGGAATTTGAACTTTACTTTGTATATCATAGGTGGTAAAAAAAAAAACAAGGACAAGGGGTCAAAGGATATCCTATTTCATTCGTGTCATCACATGAAAAGTTAAAAAACAATTACAAATGTAAAGCAGTAATTGTTAGCATCATTTCTATAACATTTCAGACAGACAGCCAGCCTATATTACCATTTATGGGATATTTCAGTCTGGATCCATCTCTGAGGACCAATCCTTCAGAAACCTGTAAACAAATAAGTTAGTGTAACATCTGACATCTTCAGAAAATAATCTAATGACTGACTTTCAAAGAAATTAATGATACAGTATCTCACCTTCCCAATGGGCAGCAGGTAGAGAAAACTCTGCAGGGTGATCCAACCTACAACCAGAACTGCAGCCAAAGGGTCCCATAAATGTGCTGCGGGGGTTAAAGGAGGGGGCCACTGCAGGACACTGGCTTCTGGAGACCGACACACACTCAGGAGGTACAGAACAGTCAGAGGCAGGAACACAGGGATGCAGGTGGCACCTGGACAGGTGGGGAGAACAAATGATCTCAAATATTGCATAGAAGCCATATGTAATCACACAGTAGATCCATTACACATGCACAAACATGGAAAATATAACAAATAATGACTCACCAAGAGTACCTCCAAATTCCCTTTCAGCTGAATGTAATGCTTTTTGCTTGTTCGGCTTCATTTTTGCCTGTTTGGGACAAAGATGAGAGAAGAGGAGAGCACTTAGCATGGCTGACAACATAATAGTGCATTATTTAAATTACATTGCGTTTGTTAATATAAGTTGTGTAAAAGACGCATTCGTAATTTCATGATTATTCTCAGACTTAAGCGAATCAACCAAACAAAACATTAATATATACATAAGACAAACATAGCGTATTTTTCTCTTACCTCGGTTTTCCACGAACTTACTGTTATATTGTATGCTAGCCGCTCATCATCATCACCACAGTTAATGACTGAGAAGGTGACGCCTGCGTAGTTCCGCCCAGAACACGCTGTTTGCATGTACTGTTTCTGACCAATCAGCGCGTACCGCTGCTATCAGAAGAGTGGGGAGAGACAACCAGCGGACCAATCCGAATCAGAGTAAAGCGGAAAAACCCGCCCCTACTGCTTTCCTGACCAATGGGGAGAACGTTTGCTCTGGCTTCATCTTATTAGTGTATATGAAATAACAGCAGTTTCTCCTCCCAAGAGACGCAGTTATTTTTGTGCATTACGTTTATTAAATACATACTATCCAGTTATGCAGATTGAACAGCTTTCCAATTGAATACAATAATCAACAATAAAATAAAAATTCCAAACATACTGATTTGTTTTATAAACAAATCACTTACCCTTAATATTTAGTGAATTTAGTTAAATAAATGGCTTTATGTTATGTTTATGTTGTGTTCATTTTGTGACTCTGAAAAAACATCTTCATAATTGACCTTTTAGCACCCAATGTTCACACATCCAAAGCTTCACTTAAAAGACGCCCAAAAAAGTGCAATCTCAATCCAGATGTAATAGGGTTCAATTGGAGGTCACAGACTTTATATTCAGTGTTCAAGCGACCAGATACAAGGAAACTTCAAATATAAGAATTAATATTGTCCAATTGAGTTCAGTTTCACCTATGTGCAAAATAGACTGCATATTTAAGGAAAAGCACCCATTCTACCCCTCTCACAGATGACCTCAATGACACTTTGCTCCATTGGAGACGGGTCTAAGCAACGATGGGCGGCACTACCCACAATCTCATCCAACAGGAAGTGCACCAAGTTCTCATCAGACACAAACCGCCACAGGTACATCTGTAAGTAGTGGCAGTCCACCTGGATTTGCTGCAGTCCGTATCTGCCAAACGTACGGAGACGGACACACTCAAGGAATGTCTTCAGACTTATCTTAATGATGCCAGTTAGCACTGAGACCTAGGAAGGAAAACTGATTATACAGACTGAAAACACTCAAATACAAAAATCTGCACTGGCCAGTTAGATAAATTACAGTAACAATAGTTAGCTAATAGTGTTTTGTTTTCTACCTTGTTGAACTCCACTGGGCTAAATATATCGATCCTCTCAGAAAATAATTTGTGAATGTTACTGAGCAAGTTTGTGTCCATTGGAGCACTGGAACAAAAAAACATAAACAATATCCTGTATCAATGTGTGACTATATATTCCATTATACCTTTACATAACTCAGGCATGTGATCTCATCATCTAAAGACAAGAAGGGGAAGTGATTGTGCACCTGGGTGTGTAGCTTGGTGCGTAGCGGATCTGCTGTCTTGAGCTGCTGTACACAGAGAACGTGCGTTTGCTGGAGTCACTGCTGTGCGCTTTCCTTACTCCTTCTTCATAAAGCAGTCCCACCTAGACATATGCAGGAAAGAGAAACATTACAATTGGCTTATGCAAATGTTAAGATTGTGTTGTATATGACATTTGGAACAAATGTTTGATGCATCACCTGCACATCAATAGAGGTAGTATCTTCCACCACCCTTTTCATTACAGCTCGAACATTTCTAGGTTCAATGGTGTTCACCCAGTCTCTTGTTTCCACGCTCTTCCTCAGCATTTGACTGATGATTAACCCCTGAACCTGTATCAAAACAAAACCAGCTCAACAAATGTTATCCAGCAACTATCCTAGACCAAAATAAAGGACAGCTAAATATTTTCTATTAATTACCTTAACATAGTGTTCAGTAATTTCTGAGCTGCTTCTCTGGCCTCGGCACAAAGTGCTGTAACAGAAGTGACTGGAGTGTGGTGCTGTTTAGAGAGGAAAGTCAGCATGAGTAGTGTATTTTGGCTACGTTCACACTGCAGGGCTTAATGCTCAATTCCGATTTTTTGAAAAAAATCCGATTTTTTTGCAAGGCCGTTCACATTTCCAATTAAATGCGACCTTTAGTGATCTCCTGTGTGAACGTGAAATGACCCAGAAGTGACCCGCATGCGCAGAAGAGTACTCAACGGTCAACGACGTCACTTGCTGTTTGCGGAAGTACCTAAACATGAATGTCAACAGTGGAGCTCGTTTAGCAATATTAAAGTTATTTTCCCAACAGAGTCAGCACAATTACAATCTTTTCGTTTTAAGAAGAAAATTAAGAAGGAGGAGAGCGTTTGAGCGCCTTCGATTAACTCACGGGAAGAGACACGTCTGTGGCGGACCATAACAGTGCAACACGTTGGAGTGTATTGACAGGTGCGTGCTATCGGTGCTATCGTACGATAGCTAACTTGTTTATCTTCTCATTCCCGCCTACTTCAACGCAGAATTATGACGTTTGTCGCATATCAACGGCGTGCGGGTCGGATACATGCGACCTGGCCGTTCAGATTGAGGTCGCATTTCAAAAGATCGGATACGTATCGGATTTGGACCACATACCCAAGTGGCCTGGGTCGCATTTGAAAAGATCGGATCTGTGTCGTTCAGACTGTCATGAAAAGATCGGATACAGGTCGCATAGGGGCAAAAAAATCGGAATTGGGTCGTTTCAGCCTGCAGTGTGAACGTAGCTTTAGAGTTTGTTTTAATCAGAACATAATGGATATGGAATACCTGTACAAGAAACTGTTCATCTGTGAGTGTGAGAATGTAGGAGATGGTGGAGGTCTCGTAGTCCAGACAGAGACGAGAGAGCAACAGAAGGAGGGCAGGAGGGGTGGATCCTCCTCTGTCACCTGCACTCTCACAGTACTGCCGAGATGACTGGCAGATAAACTTAATAAAGCTCACACCAGACCCTCACGCACACCCTGACTGCAAAACTCACCCTGAGAGAAACGTACGAGACAGGTATTAGACAAACGACATGGGAACAGTAATACTTTTAAAAAGGGTTCATCATTTACTCACCCTCGTGTCATTCCAAACCCGTAAGCATTTTGTTCATCTTCGAAACACAAATGAAGATATTTTAGGAAATCTGAGGGATTTCGGTCCCTCCATAGACACCTATGCCACGTTGATGCTTCAAAAAGTTCATAAAGAGATAGTAAAACTAATCCATATAAATAGCATTTAGTCAATTTTCTGAAGAGACACGATCAATTTGTGTGACAAACAGATTGAATTTAGGCTTTTATTCCCATTTAAACATTGATTAGCATACATAAACAGAAGCTCAACCGAACCTGCTTGACGCGCGAGAACAAACCTCATTGGTTCTTGCTGAAGCTCAAACGTGCAACGTAACACAACAATGAACCTCATTGGTTCTCGCACATCAAGTGATCATACTTAAGCTTCCGTTTACCACAACTGATGTGCGAGTTGATGAATGTTTATATGTGAATAAAAGCCTAAATTAAATCTGTTCATCATATAAAGCGTCTCATCAGAAAATTTGGACAAAACTGCTCAATTCATATGGATTAGTTTTATGATCTCTTTATGTACTTTTTGAAGCATTTAAGTGGTAGTTGCGTAACTGTCAACAGAGGAACGTAAATCTCTCAGATATAATTAAAAATATCCTAATTTGTCTTCTGAAGATAAATGAAAGTCTTACAGGTTTGGAACGACACGGGGGTGAGTAAATGATGATAGAATTTAAATTTTTGGGTGAACTAACCCTTTAACCCTCTGGTGGTCTTCAGCTATTTTAGACCGTAAAATTTATGTTTTGAGTTTGGATTGGAATAGTATAAAACTTGATGACTTTTGTCACACTTGTGATATGAACATGAAAAATTGTAGGCATGATTAGAAAAGCCTAAATGATCTTTTAAAAAAAAAAGTCAAGGTCTTTAGTACAGTCATTTAGTGGTAGTAATACCAGTGTATTGCATATCATTTTCTTTATTTCTCCTACTAGATGGCACAAATCTACCTTCCATTTATTGAATGTAAAATACCTTTAAATTAAACACTGTACAGTACATTGATTCCATAAAAAATGTTTATGCTTACTGTCTTCAGTCTGTTTTGACCACACAAGTGTGACAAGTGTGTGAAAGGTCCGATACTAAAATGTAAGTATTTTATATACAAGTTTTTAAGTTACATATATACACTTCATTCTTTACCTTGAAATAAGGCTTGTTGGAGAATGTGATGTCCTTTGCTGTGAAGAGATGCACTGATGCTAATACAGACTTTAACTGATTCAGAATAAAGTTTGATAAGGACATCAGCAGTTCTGGCAGACTGGGCGGGGCATCCTTGCTTGTAGTCCCTCCTACGAGAGCCCCACCTCCCGATGCACTGGCCCCACCCACTGATAGACGAGGGGCAGCCAATGCCTGTCTTACATCAGTAAGGCTGTCATGGTAGAAGGTCTGTAAGGCAGACAGGTACTGTTTGATTCTCTCTCTTGCTGCTCGCACCACTATCTCGGTTCCTTGGCTGGGCACTGCTGATCCCGGAAGTAGTTTGGATATGGCCTGTAATCTGCGATGAAAACGATCCAGAGCTCTCACTAACAGAGAGTTATCCCCTACCCCCTTCTCTTCCTGTATCCTCCGCTCCACTAGAGAGAAATACCTAGCAGCTAGATTGTCGACAAACACATGTAGCTTGCCATTAGCCATCTCTGGGATGTTCTTCGAAGCCAATTCACCTTCTTGGGGACGGTTGATGAACAATTCTTGATAGGAGGCAATAACCAAACAGAGACTGCTGACAAACTCATTACACCCTCGATCTATGAACTCTAGAATGTCTGTTCCGGCCGTAGGGGAGAGGAATGGATTGAACACAGAGGAACTAGGAGATACGGGATTTGATCCAGGACTTGTTTTTTGGGCCGAGCCTCCACCAGTATCAGTAACCGCAGAGTCTTTAAGCTCTGCAGAGTCTTTAAGCTCCGCCTCCAGTCCCTGAAGATCCGCCTCTAACCGAGACTGGGCGTGGCTGAGGAATTTGTCACAGAGCTCCTCCGCTGGCTCGTCCAACTGCAGAAGCAGCTCAACACATTCAGAGAGGTCTTTAGCACTCGAACCTCCATCCCTGCAAGCAAATATTACATTTACATTAATACAGAATATTGACATAGATTTGAAGGGAAGCATGTACTGTAAAAAAAAAAAAAAAAAACCTTCATCCCAGTGTTATAAAAGTATTAGTTATATACTATTAATATTTAGAATTAGCTTTTAATTTTATTTTCAGTTTTTTACTAATAATACTAATACTAATACTAACAATTTGTTACATTTATCTAGCGGTTTTCTGGGTACTCAAAGACCTCTACATATGGCTTTGTTTTTATTTAATTAGTTTAGTTTTTTAAAAATATTTCTATTTACATTTTTAACTGTATTTTTAATCTTTATTTCTAATTTCCATTAAACTAATATTAATATTATCATTATGAAAATTATGAATATGCTGGTAACACTTTACAATAAGGTCTCATTTGTTAACATTAGTTAACGTATTAACAAACGTTAACTTACAATGAGCAATAGATCTGCAACAGTATTTATTAGTATAATAATTAATAATAATGTGTGATAGTAATGTATATAATTACTTATTAATTAATTGTTAAAGGGATACTCCACTTTTTTGGGAAATAGGCTCATTTTACAACTCCCCCAGAGTTAAACAGTTGAGTTTTACCGTTTTTGAATCCATTCAGCCGATTTTCTGATATTTAGAAGAATATCTGTAAGCAGACAGTTTCTGGTCTCATTGACTTCCAATAGTATATATTTTTTCCTACTATGGAAGTCAATGAGACCAGAAACTGTCTGGTTACTGATATTCTTCTAAATATCAGAAAATCGGCTGAATGGATTCAAAAACGGTAAAACTCAACTGTTTAACTCTGGGGGAGTTGTAAAATGAGCCTATTTCCAAAAAAAGTGGAGTATCCCTTTAAGTTAAATTTATTCATCTAATATTTATATTTTATTTCAATTACTGAAAATGTTAATGTTTATAATAGTTTTATTTACCAATAACAACACCTCTTCCCCATTTCATCTTGGTCATTGTATAATGGTAAAAGCATCTCAACTTTTATTTGGGACAAACTTACTTATGCTTCTTGCTATATTATACTAAATATAGCATCTACATTTTTTTCAAAACGAATACAAATATGCAATGATATCCGAGAGAGCACAGACCTGAATTTCTGCCGCAGCTGTTGAGCGAGCTGCTCCATAATGACATGGCAGTCGTCTTGGATGCCCCTGAAAGAGGGCATATGACTATACTGCTGCAGTACACACCGTGCCCTCCGGTGGGCACTCACTGCCTGGGCATAGGCCTGCAACTCCAGACACTTATTAAGCCTTGCTGGCAGCTCAAACAGAAACTGCAGCTTACGGAGGAGAGTGTGAACACCTATACAAAAGGTGAAAGATTCATGACTTGAGCCGAATTCTTTTAGAGCCTTTAGTTCAATTGTATATGGGAGTATCTAATGTGGTTTGAAGACATAACGGTTGTTATACTAGCAATACAAGGCTGTAAAATGAACCAGTCATGGATCATACATGTATTATTCATACCTGATAGTTTAGTGATCTGTGCATGCTGGCCCTGCAGCGTCCCACTAATACGGGCACTAAACTCTGTGATAGCGGCCATGTTGGCTGACAAGCAGTCCATTTCATCTTCCATCTTCTTGAAGTCATTCTTCATTTTTCTGATTGTGTCTGTGGAGAGACAAATACACTTTTAACATCATCAGAGAAGGGTTATAAATGATGCAATGCTGTGATTAATGTCAAAACCATCAAAGGAACTAGAAGACCAGTTATGCTGAAGAAATGTCATCAAAGTCAGCCTAATAACAGAAACTAAATTGTCTTTTTTCCCTATTGAGATCTACATCTAAGTGAAATGGCTTCTTGAGCAAGAAAAGATGTAGGCAGGATTTGATTTTGTCAATCAGGAACTGATTGAATTTAGATACACCTTACAGACTATATACAGGTGAACAGATGCGCTCAGAAACCCTTTATAAAGAAAACGCTTAATGTACAATTTAGCACACTGCGTTTATATTATGGGCTCATCTGCTTGCCTGTAGTTGTATATTGAATTTGATTTTTTAATATTTCTGTTTTAGTACATTAGGATACATCCCTATTGGGACATATATCCAGTGAAAAGGCTTCTCGAACAAGAAAATATATGATTTTGTTTGTGACAGGAGATTGTCCCGCCCTCGTACCACTAAACACGTAATTTCAGAAGATTTATGAAAGGACATGAATTGCAAAATAATAATAATGATTTGCAAAAATAATTAATTTATAAGGCACACTGCAATATTCCATAAAAAAAAAACAAGAAATGTAAATTTTGATTTCATGGTGATTTAACAGTAAATCTGAACAAAATTCCATTCCGATATTTATCATTTCACCCATTTGCTAACCTGTGGCTGAGATGAACTTATTGTAGTTTTCATAAACCAGGGTTTGCATGTCACTGTCCAGAGATCTAATCTGCTTCACCATACAGCTTTCATGATCCATCAGCTCAGCCAGAGAACACTCCTGCCTCAACTGAGACAAACAAGACATATCAAAGCCAAACCACAGTACATTCTAACCTTCTATTATAAAATAGAGCATGTATTGGAGAATAATGTATATGTGTGGCATATAAACTACAAAGTGTCAGCATACTTCCACGCCACATTGCTGACGGATGTGTAGACACCTATACGTAACAAACAATAAGCACTCACTATTTATCACTATTCATCACAATACCTTATTTAAATAAATCTCTGGGTCGAAATGCGGTCCGTTGATATCACATGGACCCAGTGACTCTGCTTGTTCTGCGGCCTTTCCTTCCTCATTCAAGCCGTAGTAGAGCTTCAGCATATTGTGAGCCCGTCGACGCTGGGCCGGGTCCGAATCCGGTGGGGTTGTAGCTGAACTCATTTTCACCACAGCTCAACTATAGCCTAATGTCAGAACGAGTAGGACTTTAATTCATGAATGAATGACAGATGTCAACAAAACATCTGTTGCAAGAGCTCTGGTTGCTACCTGCCAACTCAGTTTGTGTATGGAGCTGCTGCTCTGATCCAAAATGGCACTCTTGTAGGCTGTATTTCAAAATAGAGGTCCGTGACGCGAATCTTTATATAATAAAAGCAAAAATTTACTATTTGGCTTATTTTAATTTGGCCCAAATAATAGTGTTCTTAAATTAAATTTGAATACAAAATTCCTTTTAAAAATTGAAATCTTGTTACTGCTAACGGTTAATATACAAATATGAAAGAAAGAAAAAAAATTGCGGATAAATGTATTTTTCTCCTGAAGATATAATTCTGTTAATCACATTGTTTAAATAAAACACCAATATAAAATCCATTATACATAAAGTAATTTACTGATCAGTATTCCATAAGTTAGTACAAAGCGGGAATAAAAAGGTTTAATGTTGCATATAAATGGTTTAAGTTAATTTTACAATCACAAATCTTGGTAGAGAAATTTGTGT
Source organism: Chrosomus eos (assembly GCA_036326025.1). Classification (NCBI taxonomy): domain Eukaryota; kingdom Metazoa; phylum Chordata; class Actinopteri; order Cypriniformes; family Leuciscidae; genus Chrosomus; species Chrosomus eos. Next base: position 16,592,090 of record CM070841.1, on the reverse strand, counting down.
ATAAAAACTTCACAAACAACAAAAGTTAGTGGAGATACAATTTCAAGGGACAGATGACAGCAAAACTACAACAGATAAAATGTATATGTAAAAAATAAAAAAGGCACTTTAAATTAGTATTGACAGACAGTATTTTATAACATAGATGTGACTATCTACAGTAGTTATTATGTGCATGACAGATGTTCAGAATGAAATAGTACAAATATTGGATTAGGTTTAGAATGGAAAATATAATATGGTACAGAATATCTGGGATTAAGCATTTTAGGATTAACATCTTGACGACAATGTGAGCATTTAGCTTACTAAAATGCAGTAAGATTTTCTGATTTCACTGTGTACTGATCATTTTACACCATTCAGCTGGCCCTTTTCTTTTCACAAAAAAAAGTTTTCATTTTACACCCTTTTAAATGTCATCGAGTCCCATGTGTAAGCAGGTTAAAACAATGATTACAGAAACATGCACACCACAAAATCTATTTAAGACAACAGATGTCATGCATGGATAAATACAGAATTGTGTTTGGTAACTGAAAACCTGTTAATGCAAGGCTTGACATTAAGCTTTTACAAGTACCTGAATGTTTAAGTCACTTGTAAAACAGCAGTGCATATTAATACCAAAACAAGATACATAATGAACATAAATTCAATCATTTTTGCACAATTCAGGCAACTGGTAAAATCTTGGATTGTTTGCTGATGACGCCACAGGGAGAATAACTGGACACTGAGGACCAGATGTTACGATCAGTTAAACTATGACACCTGACAATTAGCATGACACTTTATTTACCAGATCAAACAACTTCCTTTGACATTTTTAGCAATTCTTCTGAACAAACATTAATGTCAGGCCCTGCATTGCTAATAATTTAGTAAAAAATCAGATACATTTCATTTAGTTAGGTACAGTACAATGCTTAGGGTTTCATACACCGTTTGAAAAGCTTACTAAATAAAAACATCACTGATTGATCATCAAGCACCTACACAACTGGTGATTTGATGTATTAATTAAAGTTCTCTCTGCTTTAAAAATGCAGACCTGGGTTGTTTTCAACAGAGCTTTACATTGCACCCCATCAGAAAGGCATGATTCTTCAGAGCAACAAGGTAGTGAACAACACTCAACATGTTGTTTCATGATTTAACTTTGGTCACCAATGAAAAAAGAAAAAAAAAATCAATTTGACCTTGTTGCTCAGTAGAAGTCGGCATATGCAAACAAGCCCAATAATAAACAGACAGCCAAAACAACAAACACATTCAGTAGACAACGCAGAATGTCATAATCTCACTCCATGCCATCTTTGCAATGCTTTGCCACAAACTGCAGCCTTGGTTTAGTGTATAAGAGCGGTCGTCCTATACTAGAGGCATTGACTGTTCGCTTTGGTGCAGGTCTAGTTTTAGCTGTATTAGTGGCATGGATCAAAGTGCTGAACTGCTGTAGTCTTGATTTACAGCCACTGGGATGTAGTTTGGTTTGATGGTTGCATAGTAGAATCTACATTCAGAACAGTGAAGCTTTCAGATCGTCTCAAAGCCTTCCATTTGCACCATAATGTCCATAAATTAGTTTGACAGAAAAGCATAACTAAAGCAAATTTCACATTCGTTTTTTTTAACAGCCAACGAAGTTAACTTAAACCTGTGACATAATGCTCAAATCATCTATAAATAGTGGTTTAGCTCTTCGGTCAGTGATCTTGGTCCGATCTGTCCATTCAGGTGGTTTTGCACTGCGTCTCTATTAAGGATCTCAATGGACAGATGTAGTTTTGGTCACGGGGCAGACGAGGGCAGTGTTGAAGCCGGGGCTCACCCTTGCTCTAAACTTTCATTCACCTGAACAGCAGAGTAAGTGGGAGGCTGCGCCTGTCGCGTGAAGAAAGAAGCAGCTCTTTTGGGCTTTAGACGTTTAATCTCCTTGCCTAAAATAAAAGAGGTAAATTAAACGGGGTTTATTTATTGGAGATGATAAAAGTTAATGGGCATAACAAATGGACACAATTTTAGTCCCTCACCGTCATCAACATAGCTGATGGTGTTGAGTGAATGGACTCGACTACAGACCACGCTGTTCTGTCTGCGCAGTTTCCCCTGTCGACGCTCTCGAGTTTTCTCATTGGTTTCCTGACCCGTAGGTTCTTGGGAAGGCGTGACCTCAGCGTCAGTACCCACGGCTGCTGACTCACCAACAGAGCGTAACTCCACACAAAACTCAATGAGTCCACTCATAAGTTCGGCCTAGAGAACAAAAAGTCTATTGGTAAATAATGCACAAATATATCATGGAGACATATTAATTCATATTCATTTATAAAATGTATAATAAAAATAATTAGAATTTTACATTTTTAAAAAGAACTTAATTTTATTGCATTTTAATATTTTATTGATATAATCCAAAACATTTTAAATATATGCTTGCTTACACTGTCAAATATAACATTATTAGTTACTCATTTATTGTGTGCTCACCTGTTTTGAATAAATTTTTAATAACTTATTGACATGCACGCCAGCCTCCTCTCCATCAAACTCCAGCCAGAGTATATGCGAGTCTCCCTCTGTCTCTGGATAGCTGTGATCCCAGGACAGCTCACTGAACTTGAGACCCAGGAGGACATGCTTCTCTTTCACATCCATGACATACACTCCTTCCAGACTGATGCCCACACTCACGGTCTTACGGCCACCTCTGTGAAGGAGGCCCTGGGCTGGCTTGTCTATCTCACCCATAAAGAAAGCACATCTGCCAATGCAAAAATAAACAAATGTAAGCTTCAGTCACGTCATGTGCAAACAACTTTCCACTTGTGTCATTCGTACCCGTAGTAAGGCAGTGTGTGGCAGCTCTTGAGGTACTGGTGCAGCAAAGCAACAGGCTCCTGGCTGGGTCCGGTGGCAGCAGAAGAGCAGACCGTATGATACTCCTTTATGAGATTATGCTCCATCTCGGCATTCCGCCCTCCTCTCCCCCTCAGTGTGGACAGAAAACCTCCTCCTCCTAATGCAGCGTGGGTTGGAAGGAATGAGGACAGCTTCTTCTCTCTGGAATAACATTAAGGGGAGAAACTGAAATTACAGCAATTCAGGATACATTTTCAACACAAAATTAGCTGAACACCTTTACATTATCCTCATTTAATCACTGATATGATTTAATCACCTGATTGCCGCTGTTAGAGCCTGGTCATCCAGCCCAGTCCCCAGCTCGACAGCACAGGACAACGCTCCCAACGTCAGCCAGTGTTCAGGGTCACAGGGGTATCGGCCCTCCAAGATATTCATCTTTGCCTCGTCATAAAGCAACCTTAACACTCCTCCATCTTCAATCTGACATTACAAAATAAAAATGTTATACAACATGAAATTAACATCATCTTATAGCAGTGGTTCTCATCCAGTGGTTCTCATCCAGGGGATTCAAAATGAATATTTTTATTAATTAATTAAAAAAAATGTTTTACCCCTATCAATATCTATTGTTTTTATTGAAGAACATACAGTTCAAAAAACAAATCAAGGTTAATTTAAAGTAACACCAAGTAACTTTTCCTCATCGGTCGCCCTACTGGTTGGAAACGAAATTGTACATTGCCGCTGTCGTAAATAATTTAGCCTACCGTCGCACGCACGCTCGCTGTTTATCCAGCACCGGCTTTATAATGAACGATGTCCACAGACAAGGTAGAGTAAGTTACATGATTTCATGAAAGGATGATGTATTGCGACATCAGAAACGAAGAAAAACGAAATAATGACTATTGTAGCGCTTGACGTAAAGCAGTCGAATTTTGCAGTTCTTTTTGTGCACGGGTTCCTACCCGAAACCCCAAGTTACATAGTGCCAGTAAAAGCGATACAGACCACGTCAGGCTATGGCAGAAGTGTCATTTAACTTATTTCAAGTCGATGTACCATCACAAGGGTCTTGGAAATATATTATGAAGGTTGAAAAGTGTTACTTTAATATATCAATACTACCATTTCTGTTCATAAATACAATTTTGAAAACAAGCAGCTGCAAGATTTTGCGTGTCTATGATTGATATGCAACATAAATCTCTTTAGGTCCCTTCATGTTATGATCTTTCTGCAGAATAAGCAGTCCATGTCATGACCTCCACTGCCAAAGACAAATGACTCCAGACACAAATGCTGTCCAAGGAATCAAGTCCAAAGTCTTAGATAAGATGTATTATGTCTGACATGAGAGACATTTGATGTTGCACATGAGCCTTGGATTTTACGCAAGATCTCTCTGGGGTCAGATTACACAATCTGATAAGCAACAATTGTAATAGACAGAGAAAAACGCAAAGTGTGCACTGGGCGATAGATCACCATAAAAAAAAACATATACTCAACTTTATGTCATTCCAAACCTGTATGACGCACTAACTTCTGTAAAACACAAATGAAGATATTTTGATGGATTTCTCAGTACCCATATAGTTAAATTGAATGGGGTGCAATACTGTTTTGGACCCCACTGACTTTCAGTGTGTGGATAAAACAGGTGATTCATTCCTTTTTTTCAGTTTCTGCATAAAATAAATAAATAAAGTCATACAAATTTGGAACAACATAATCTTAATTTTTGGGTGAACTATCTCTTTAAAGACACAAACGTCTAAAAACATGTTTATTACCTGAAGTTCTTTTGACCTGGGACAAAAAACATTTCTTTTGAACATCAAAACGGGCTCATCTGAAAAACACAGAGATGTGTCTTTGTTAGACACTTAAACTTTCAGGTGAAGTGAAGTATGCAAAAGCAAACGCACAAAAAAAAACACACCTTGAGAAATGTCTTCTGCAGGGGCCTCAGTAAAGCGGTACAGCAGGTCCTGCCACTGACGACACAACTTGTAGGGAAGATGTTTCGGCTTCAACTGCAGGTCTGTTCAAACATATAACAGCAGAATGAAGCAAAAGGCGGGAATCAACAAGAAGGACCTCAGAAACAAATTATGATGATCAAACACTGACTAGGGCATATTTCCTTTGTTTATCATCAAACACAAATGTTTTTATGGTATCGTTTTTCATTACTCTAACACAAATAATATTATTATTAGAATATAGGTCTAAATAATGGCTAGAATACTGACATTTGCAGTCTGGACAACTAAATGCCAATTGGTAAAAGTCAGAGACAGCCTGCAGATTTTGGACAGTCAGTGTTAACAGATTTCACAGAAAATCATGTAGTGTATGATGGGCACAGAGTACATTTTTTAGCTTCAGACTATGATTCCTTTCATTTGGCGGATATCAAAACATGTCTGATATATTTTGAGCCAATTTTAGAACACATAGTTTGTGTTGTTACTTGAAAGTTAAAGGTGCAGTAAGCGGTTACTGAGAAACGCTGTTGATATGAAATCACCAAAACATGCCCCTCAACGAATGGATCACACCCCTATCTTGATGGCTCTGCCCCCAAATTCACGAACACATGATGCAGCACAGGCCCCTCCCCCTCGTGAGTTTGTACGCCCCTTACTGCTGATTGTCTGCTCAGTCCAATTCACTTTCAACAGCGTTTCTCAGAAATCACTTACTGCACCTTAAAGGCTCGTCCACACCAAGAACGATAACTGTAAAGATTACTATAACAATAACTATGTTAGTGTCCACACCAATGCACAATATTGTTCTGTTTATTATCTTACGCTGCAGTTTTGCATGCTTGAACTCTTTAAAGCCGGGTTGATTCTGATTGGCTGTCAATGATTTTATCAAAATTCTGATAGAGATTCAACTGATATTGTTCCTCTTTGTCATTATCATTATAGTTATGGTGTGGTCACTATTCTCATAGAATTAGAACGATAATTAAAAATGTATAATTGTCGTACTTTGTGTGAACAGGCCTTTAGTGTATGACGCCCAGTTTTTCTTCTGTAGCCATTACAAAGTTAGCAAGTGTATGATACCTAGTATTTAAAAATCTGATAAGATTTTTAAACTTGTGTTGTCTATTCCAGCCTTTAATAGATAAGTAAAATGATGCCTTTGTTTAAAGAGACTTTAAATAATTCATAAATGCCAGTTGGTGGCATTAACACCCAGATTACTTCCTGAAGTCCCCTCCCAACCCTTCACTTGCAAATCAGCCATAGAGGCTGTAAATGCCATCATTGTGTCTGGCCTTTCTTCATAGCCTAAATACGAATAGGTCATACGATCTTGTATCAGTCTGACATCTGGCCCGGCCACAAAAGAGCATTAATTACCAAGCAAAGGAGAGCAGAACCAGAAAGCAAACACATCTACGGCAGAGATGGGAATGTTGAGAGCCTCCCGGACATTGCGGCCGAGCTCCTGTGCATTCATGCAGCCGAGACCCTCCAAAGTCAAGTGCACTGCACTGTCGCTCGCCAAGTACACCAACAAATCCTGAGCTGGAGAAACACAAGAGTGACACTGATCATTTCAGGTCAACAATGATCAGATCCAGAGAGGAACCAAAGAAACATTAAGGAACAGAGAACAAACCTCTGGTGACTGAGGAAGCCACACTTCCTCGCTGGGACTGAGAGTCCTCTGATGGCTCAGGGAGGAAGTCGCCATCATCTCTCTCCATCTAATCCAGAAATAATAATAATAATAATTCATTATATTTATATAGCGCTTTTCTAGGCACTCAAAGCGCTTAATAAATAAAAATAAATAAATAAATAAAAGTAACGTTACTGAATAGGAAACACAAGACGTTGTTATATAAAAAACTTCTGCTACTTGTTGTTGGCATATTCTTAACAAACGTAGTCATAATTTCACATAGTACTTTTCATAGCAAAATGATCAGTCATAAGCATGAACTAGTTTAAGTAATTATTAAAGGCTAACCCAGCAACTTTTAAATTCCTGAAGTATTTTTTTGAATATTTTACAGTTAGTTTTAGCTCAGTTGTACTAAATATCATATATAATCGATTAAAATTCAATAATATTATTTTTAAAAAGTAGAGAAATAAAAGAAAAGAAAACACAGCTGACGTCCCTATTCTGACCAGCTAACGTTAGCTAGCTAACGTTACTCCAGTAACTGCCTGGTAACCAAACTACAAACAGAAACATACCGAGACACTGTCCTTCGTTTCAGAAGCTTCTTTCTCGATCAAAACAGACAGAAATCATCGATATTTGAATGGATTAAGTTACATAAAAGAGCTGAAAGTGTGACGGCAGCAGAAGCGCATCTGGATAATGTTCTCAAAACAGCGCCCACCAGTGAAATCAACAAAAACCTGGAACAAGCTTCGTGAGTAAGAAGCGCCGTACTAATAATAGCCAACAGAGGGCGCACCACCACAGTGAACACTAGAATATTTGTACATTTATCCTGAAAAATATAATTTCATAAACTATAAACTTTTATTATTACTTTTTTTTATTTAATACATACAAAAATTTATTAAATTAAAAATATCTTAATACATAAAACAACTCGATATGTTTAAAATCCTATGCTAAATTATGGAGCAGAATACATTTCTGTTCATACATTCATATAACTATGTAAAATTAAATATTTAGTTAGAGCGGCACTTAGCCTATTGCACCATATTCTCCCATTCTTAAGTAATGACTGCACCGTCTTTGTGTATCTGAAGTCTTTGATTGACTTCATACTAAGAGAATCTCATCTCCTCTCTAGGTTTTAATCATTTCTGTGCGGCGCCAAAGTGGTCCACGTGATTTCATCATTGGCTTGAGTTAGTGCCATCTGCTGCTGCTTTGAATTGCCTAAACTAGATAATAAAGATATTTTTGAGGATAGTTTTAATAGCCATTGCATTCATTTTATATTCCATTCAAATACGAATTATTTTTTGCTTTTGTACTGTGGTATTTTGGGCAAAATATACATTACGAATCTACTTAGTAAATATAGGCTATATAGGCTATAGCCTATAGCCTATATAAAAAAACATCAGTTTCACATTGATCTACCTATATTGTAATAAGGAGTGAATTCAGTCACTAATCTTGGACTGTGATCTGGGGCTTTATTACAGAAACTTCCTATATATATTCTTGATTTAAGATGAGAAAAAGTGATATTTCCTTAAATTAAATTACCACGGTTTCTAAACATATTTAGGATTATATTAGTTAGGATGTTTCTGTACAGCCCCTATAGAATATGAAGCCCCCTGTACGAATTTCTTTCTTCTGCTGAACACAAAAGAATATATTTTGAAGAATGGCTTGATGAACAGAACAGTTGATGGACCCACTGACTTTCATATGGGGGGAAAAACATGAATATTATCACCTTCTGGGAAGAACAAATTAAATTGCAAAACATGAATAGATTAGTTAAAGTCAGTATTTTATTTATTTATATGCAATACAGTCCAATGCATAATTAATCAGCACTTAAGACTGGCGCAAAAATAAACAACAAAACAAAAAAACATTCCTCTAGAAAATTATGGTGTTTCACGCCAATGTTTGAATGAATTCTTTGACCTCCCCAATTTACTTTTTTTCTTAAAAAATGACCCTCTGAAAATATATTCTCTCTTTAAACCGGCATTTTGCATCATTTTTGCATCATTTTCTCACTGTGGCAACTTTGGGCAATGCTTTTTTATATGATTCAGTAGAGCACTTGACTGGCAGAAGGCCCTCCCACATGAAGGGCAGATGTATGGCTTCACTCCTGTATGAATTCTCTCATGTTTTTTCATAGATCCTGACTGCGAGAAACTCTTTCCACAGTGTGAGCACTTGAACGGTTTCTCTCCAGTGTGAAGTTTTTGGTGGTCTTTCAAGTGACTGGCTAAATTAAAGGCCCTCCCACATTCAAAGCACACATGAGCTCTCACATTGACATGCAATTTCTGGTGCTCTTTAAAATGGTCCATGCGTGAATAACTCTGTCCACAAACGGAGCACAAGTAAGGCTTATCATTTGTATGGATTTTCATGTGTCTTTTCAAGTGTGCTGCAAACATAAATGTTTTGCCGCACTGATCACAGTCGAACGCTCTTACTCCAGAGTGGGAGAGCTGGTGATCTCTGAGATTCCTTGGATCTGTGAAACTCTTGCCACACACATGACATTCGAAAGGCTTCTCTCCAGTGTGAATCCTTGTGTGAATCTTAAGGTTTCCTTTTTGTGAAAAGCTCTTTCCACACAGAGGGCAGGGGATCTTTGCTTTGGCTCCTGCTTTGTTTTCAGTCTGTGAGAAACTGGAAGATTTTTGTCCTGTTGTCAAATCATTCTTCTCCACTTTACTCAGTTCTTCTTGGGTTTCAACCAGGTCTAAAATGAGCACATCATTAAAAAATAATTAAAATGTTAAATAAATGCTTTTATGAGATCACTGCCATTCTCATGTTAATAAATCAACGTTCATACACTGTTTTAATCATTTTATTTTTATTTTTAATTGATTTATTATTTATCACACCACTCAGCTTATTTTAAGATGACAGATCAGATGAACTGATTTTGATTTCTTAATGTCAAGAAAATCAAGAATAGCCTACCAACCTTGTTCTTCATAACCTTCATTTTTCCTTTTGTGTGGTCCGGAATCACTCGTGCACACACTTTCCATTCTTGCACCTATACAGTTGTCTCTGCTGATTTGTTATGAGGTATGGTGGTAGCCTACTGATCAATGTATTTATATTACTGAATTGTTGTGGGAGTGTCTTGAACCTGTGAATTGCGACCGCAAGGTGTGAATGGACGATGTTTGTGAGTTTTTGTGTAAATCGCTCTTTAGACCATTCTTACGTATCACAATCGATTCAACGCGAGCATTTAAGTAGCTTAAGAGAATGGATGTTTGCATGGCAACAGGAATGATCCTAAATGTGTGGGGCGGGGAGTAGGCTATTTTTATTCAAAACAGCAGTTTCTTAGGCTACTTTTAAATGTAAAATATCAACTAATTTTAAATGTTTACAAAGTAGTTATACCGAAAACCGTTTTGACTAAATAATAATTACAAACATTTTCATTTACTCACGGTCATGTTGTTTACAACCTGTATAACTTATTTTGTAGAACACAAAACCTGATATTTAGATTTCCCCCCATACAATGAAACTCAATGAGAGTTGTTCTTGGGACTTGAGATGAAATTATGCTTGGAGCCACATGAAAGTGACATAAATTATGACTTTCACTTTTAGGTAAGATCCCTTTAAATAAGATAATTAAAATAGTCACAGCCACAGGCGGTCACACAAACACACAATAAAAGGAGAAACTAATTAATACACACAAAACAACAGTTTAGTTTATTATTACAGAACCACAGTAAAACTCCACATGAGAATGCTAGAGAGTCACTGCTTTACCATGCTGATGTACAATGACCGTTCAACCACTTTATCTTCTTCAAAACATGAACAAGAAAAGGCACCACTTCAGAGTTGCGAATCCCAGTTCATAGGTTATGAATATTCACACAATTGGATCAATTAATTGGATCAACTATTAACACAGTGATCTGGACATTTTTCACCTTCATTTGAATCAGAGTGTGTCTGTGTTTTAATCTTATTTTCAAACACAACGATAATGTGGGAAGAGGCATGAATGTTTCTTTGTTAAACAACAGTAATGATTTCTGACTTTATTGAGCACCATGTAGGAGAAAGTCTGTCATTAATATCCAAATTGGTCATCTCTACACAATACTCATCAGTGTCCAGTCATGCTCATCACTCTCCCTGAGAGAATATGCTCTAGCAGCATCCGCCGCCTGACTGTTTCACCGGGGTGCTTTCGATTTTAAGATCAGGTTTCTCGGAACCCCCTGAAGTCCCTGGTCTCATGCGCTTCTTTATTTCCTCTGCCATGGTCATGAAGGCCTGCTCCACGTTCGTGGCATTTTTGGCACTCGTCTCAAGGAAAGGGATGCCAAGAGAGTCAGCGAACTCCTGTGGAGAAAAAGTGTTTTCAGAAAAGTTCATATAAAAAGGCCTGGTTTCACAGAAAGGGCTTAGATTAAGCCAGGATTAGCCCATAGTTCAATTAGGACATTTAAATAGCTTTTATTTTGCATTAGAAAAAAACATTACTGATGTGTATCTTAAGACAAAACAATGGCACTGATATATTTTAAGATATGTCATTGCAAATTGCTTTCAGTTGAAACAGCTCAAACATGCATTTTAGTCTGGAACTAGGCTGAAGCCTTGTCTGTGAAACCAGGGAATGTGTTTGGCATAGAAATGACATATTTCACGTTTAACTAGTTTAAAGAGAAAGTTCATTATACTGCCCTACTAACCAACCTTAGCTGTAGTGTAGTCCACAACTTTTTTTGTAGTGAGGTCACACTTATTTCCTACAAGTAGTTTGTTGACATTTTCACTCGCATAGCGATCGATTTCCTTCAGCCACTGTTTCACGTTGTTGTAGGATTCCTGAAAAGACACCAGCATACATTTTTCAAAAAAGTGGGTAGTTTAGATTACATTTCAGTTCAGGTCTAAATCTTTAAGCAAGCAATAGCCATAAATGTTTCAATTACGGATGTGAATTTTTAGAAAGGGGTTTTACAAACCTGATCCGTAACATCATACACAACAATGATCCCGTGAGCTCCTCTGTAGTAGCTGGATGTAATCGTGCGGAATCTCTCCTGTCCAGCGGTGTCCCACTGTAAACATGGATGGGACTCCGTTTATCTGTGGTTTCACATTAAATTACACACTTAATTTGAATTGTAAAGTCTACAAACTCACTATCTGCAATTTAATAGTTTTTCCATCCAACTCAATTGTTCTGATCTTGAAATCCACTCCGATTGTGCTGATGAAACTCTCTGTGTAGGTGTCGTCCTGGAAGAGAAGAGTCAAGAACACAAGATCAGATATCGTTCATATCCAAAAATATCCAAAAAATGCTGTTAAGAAAACACTTACTGCAAAACGCAAGAGAATGCAGGATTTTCCAACTCCAGAATCTCCAATCAGAAGAAGCTTAAATAAGTAGTCACTGAAGAAATATGCAAAGATAAATATAGTTTAATTTCATTAGTTAATAAAACTGTAAATAACCAGGACTATATATAGCCCTGTTTGATGAATACCTATCACACTTTTATTTATAGAGCAACTAACGTTATGTTGCAGTCTGACAATTGTTGTGTCACTCGTATCACAATTCATTCAATTTATTATTTATTTTTTTAAGAAATTGATCTACAACTGCAAATAAAATATGATTGACCCATCAACGAAAGGTTTAAAATATTATTAGGCCATCATAAATGTTCATATATGACAGGGTAAGACGACTTACTATTCAGGGTTCATGATGTGACAGCAAAGGGATTGTTATTGTTAGTCCAGCTGGTAGAAGCGCTCTGGGTCGCTTACTGTTCACCGGCTAACCGCAGACTCTGAGCCAGTATTTAGCCTGGAATAGTAGCAACAAAAAGATTATCTTTGAGTTTTGATAAGCCTTTGTGCGCCGTTTCCAGATTTCCTTGCAAAATGAACCCAGTCTGACTTTTCGCCACCTCTCTTCTCTCAGGTTTTTACAAGCCGCGCAGGTGCGGCAGTGACGGATGAGGATGCGCCGCTTTTCTTATCCGCTTTCGCCGCCTAGTGGTAGGATCCATCCATTCAAATTTAGTGTGTATGTAGACAGAAACTGTAGTTTGCTTGCTCTCTGTGGTTTTAAAATATGTTGGTTTTGTAGATCAGCTGATATATACAGTGCACGGATCAAACGTCTGTCTGCGTGTTGTTTTTGCCCCTAGAAAAACAAACCGACACTATGCTAAATATGTTGTAACTTAGGTGGTTTCCAAGGCGTTTTAATGCGGTTGCTAAGAGGTTTATGTTTAGCTGCTTTCTGTTCAAGTCAGAAGATCCCCAGTCTCAGGATGATTTGTGACCCTGACTAAAGATACTCGAGCTGCAAAGGTAAAACGTTTGAGTATTCAAACATCAAACTTTATTGAATAAAACACTCTTAAATCTTACAATAGGAATGAACAACATATTTGAATATCAAAAAGAGTACAGTCAGACAAAATATTTTTTGTATATCTATAAAACAATCCATAAATATTTTTCATTTTGTGTTATCTTTCAAGGTTTAAAACTGAAAAATACAGGCTTCGGTATATATAAAAAGCCCCTTTTCAAAAGGTATTAAATATCTAAAGGCACTGCAATGCATTAAAATTTTATGAATACATTCATTTGGAGACACATTGTCTGATAAATGATCAGAGAATACAACTTGCAGCTAATACAAGACAACAGCCCAACAGAGACATTTTGGCATACCAGGAAACAACACGCTTAAATAAATAATGTAAAAACAGCAAACTTTGGCACAATTCTCTTTGCCTGTTCAATACATCTTAAAGACAGTCAAATCATCTTAATCATCTAGAGCAAAGTAAAACTTTTATTTTACAAGAAACAATACATTTCCAATAAAACTTAAAGGAGAAAAAAATCCTACTCGCTGCTGTAGTTTAGAAGAATTCTATTGGTTATTGAGCATTTGTCTGTTTAATTGTCCAATAAAACAATAAAGACCTTTTCAGATTTAAAGTAATATTGCTTATAATATCAAACTCTTTACCAATGCAACCTGGAAGAACCTTCAAATCATTGTGCAAACTTTTAGGGTATAACTAGTATGATCCACACTGGACAGGTTATACATCCCACTGATGTCACTGAGATCTTGAAGATGTTGTGATGAAGGGCTTAACGTTGAAGCCAAATGACTTTGAAAGTTAAAACAAGGCACACTTATGTCCTGGTGTAGTCAAAGTCATCTAGATTGTCTCTTGTGCAGTGAGCCTCAGTTTTCATATGAATTCATATGAAGTCTTTATTGAAGAACACACTTTTCCTTATTGCTGTATTTTCTACGTCTTGCGTCCAGACCTTTCTGCAGTCTTTCATCCTCCTCCAAAGCTCTGCACATACAAAATACAGTGCATGTGTGAATTAAAATCACATAACCCATTTATGATTTTCACCATGCCAGTGCACCAAAACACAGTCGCTGTGTCTGGAAATCGAATACTTCCCTACAATATAGGCTAGTATGAGAAAAACAGTACACCAGCAGAGTAGTATTAGAAAAACAGTAGGCGAAAAGTCCCCGGATGACCTACTAATTCTGGCGAGATTCTCAATTGGATGGACACTTTACTATCCCTTGCGGCCATGGGAGAGGATTTATGAATGGCAGTGAAGCAACGTAACTGACGCTGGAAGGTCACATGATAATGACAACATGGCGGATGTACAGTATTACGTCCGAATTACATTCATAGAACACACATTCATACTATATAGAACATACTTTTTTGATGGTCGCAAAGTAAGTTAAAATTCAAAGGTAGTAACTACTCCGAGAGTATGTGATTTCAGAGGCACAGAGTGTGACTAGACTCACCCTCTCTCTTTTGCATCCATGTCTCTGACCAGCTCGTCCCGCTTGTTGACCAGTGACACCAGCTCCTGCAGCAATAGCTGTTCTCTGTGCTGCTGGGCCTGAGTCTTCTGCCAGTCTGAGTAATGGAATTTGAATGTCAGTTAAGAAATACTGACTACTGAAGCTGCAGCCACAAAGGAAATAGGTAAGTTAAGGTTTAACGTATTAATAGACTATATGGGCCAAGCAGGGGATTATTTTTCCATTTTGTGAGTGTGTGTGTTTTAACCCATTAATGGACACCCCCCTTTTTAAGCAAAGATGTAAAAAATAAATGGTTGCAGTAGTTCATGAATGCTTTGGAATACAGACCTAAAGTTGGTATTTTTTAGGAAGACACTCAGCAGATTATTGCTAAAGTGAAAGCACTTAAAAAAAAATTGTGTAAAAAAAGTGTATACTGTATATATACACACACACACACACACACATATATATATATATATATATATACATACACAGTATATGTGTATAAATAAATATCTATTGTATATATATATATATATGTGTGTGTGTGTGTGTAGTGTGTGCATATACAAACACGCACGCACACGCATACATATGATATATATAAATTGAATATGTACACATATCTATTATGTAAACACAAACTTTTACGTTAGATGTTAAATGTGATCGCTTTGACAGCACGCATTTAAATGGACTGATTTCATTATTGTAATGCTTTATTTTAATTTAATGTAATGCTTATCTATAATAGTATAGAATTATAATGTCAGCCATTTATTGATTAGCCTATTAGCCATAACTAATACATTATTATGGTTCCCTTTCGAGGACATTCACTTTGTATTGCATAGCTATACACAGTGGGAAAACGAATTTTCTTGAGAATATTGAAGTTATTATTTTAAAAAGCAGTGCAGCTGCACAGCGAGCACCGAGCAGAGCGTCTAGCTCGCTCAATAGCATCGCTCATCGCTCATGGGCTTGGTCCAGTGGTGTACCAATCGAAGACATCTGTGCGATGGTAGGTTGGTCCTCACCACCCACATTTGTGAGATTTTATAACCTAGAGGTCCCTGCTCTGCAGGCACGGGTACTCTCTATCTAAAGGCCTAGGCCCCAAGGGCCCAGAGCCTCTGTAACATTATACCTTAATAAAGGGTCCTAACTTTGTCTAGTCCTAGGGTGAATTGTGACTTTCAAACTTTACTGTTGACCTCAGGCTATTTAGCCTCAAGTAATGGTTCAGGGCGAAGTCGCTAGCTAATAGCACACCGTTTTAAAATGGGTTCCCACTGCATATAGCTACGCAATACTAAGTGAATGTTCTCAAAAGAGAACATACTCAGTTACTTACGTAACCTCTTCCCTGAGAGTAGGGAAGGAGTATTGCGTAGCCTGCCGTGCTATTATGCTTGGCTCAGGTGCTGTCGCTTCAGTCGATTTAACCTAATTCTATGGCGAAATGGTCTTCTTATAGACACAAGACATATTCTGGCAGGTTTTGACACGACCTGGGCATGAGCGAGCTAGACGTTCTGCTCTGTGCTCGCTGTGCAGCTGCACTGCGTTTTAAAATAATGGCATCAATATTCTGGAGAAAAGGAGTTTTCCCACTGCGTATACCTACGCAATACTCGTTGCCTACTCTCAGGGAACCGAGGTTACGTTAGTAACCGAGTACGATTGTTATTATTAAATTAATCTTATATATTAAAATGATCAACATCAGTATTGTTGAGCTGTGATTGACCAGCGTTTCTATTAAATAACTCATATCAGTTAAATGTCTTACCTTCAATAGCCATCATGGCTCTGAGCTCCCGGTTTAGCAGCTCAAACCTTCTTTCTAAATCCTGCTCTTCTTGCCTGCAAGGATAACATCATTAATGCTTATCGATGCGGACTGACATACCACTTGTGAATGCGAGTAAGATTATCAGGACATACAGCAGCTCCAGATGGTCTTGTCTCCTGATCAAAGCATTCTTCTTGTTGACCAGAGTGAACCACTCCTGAATCAGCTTCTCTTCTTCATCTTTATCACTTCCTGTTAAACAGACAATAATAAAGTATCATGCTGCATTAACAAGAGTTAACTTGAAATCAGTTTGTCTCTTTCTTTCTAAGCGAGTTTTTTTTCTTACCCGTCTCCATGAGCTTTCTAAGCCTTTTCTCTACGACATCAGCTCTTCTGTCTATGTGCTTCTGTTCTGTTTCCAGGGCCTGGAGTTCACTCAACACATACTGATTGGTGTCCTGCAGACACTGGCCAGGAAGGACCACAGGGAGACATACATAAAACCAGACAAGAGAGTATCGCAGACAGAGAGAGAGAGAAAAAGAAAGCGAAAATGGTTGGAAATGGGGAGGAAGAGAGATGACGCACAAAGATAATGGAGAGGAAATGACAGGCTTGATTTTACTTGATACAAGGAAATTAAATATGGGATGGTAAACGCTTTTGAATCAGGGGCCGGATTCACTAAAAGGACATTTCTTCAGATACATTCTAACACTGTCTACACCAGACATGAGTGGTGCGAGTGACAAAGAACATTCCTAAAAAGTCTTTCTGAGAAAATATTCTTGACTTTATTTTTAGAAAAAGTTAGAAAATAAGAAGAAACAGCAATTTATTTTTAAGAATGTTTTGAGAACCCAGCCCCAGAATTTTACTATTATGATGGTTATTGTTAGGGCTGCACAATACTGATGAAAAATGTGATGTGCGATAACTTGTTAAACAATGCGATATGCTTTATGTTAATCCTATATTTAAATATATATATATATACCAACATACATGTTTCACGATTCTCTAAATCTTCTGCAGCAACTGCAGGTGAATCTTCTCAGACTAGTTTACCATGAGATCATTGTTGACATGTGAGATGACCACGATTAACAGTCTATTTATAAATAATAAAATCATTTAGTTATCTCAAGTCATTGGGATATACATATCACGATTTGTACATTTGCAATATTTCATTTATTTAATTAATATATTGTGCAGCCCTTTAAAAAAAAATATTTTTAGGTATTTGACATGCAAATTGGCTAATTTTCTATTTTAAAATCACAAGCTTTGAGGTTATCCAAGAATTTAACTTTTTTTTTTAATGAAACACTGTAATTCTCTCAAAGAGGGAGGGTATACTGACCATTGTCTCATTATCTGCTGATTTAACATCATGGTTTACTTCGTGAGGTTCTGCAAACACATATCAAATGGCGGAAAGAGGTAAATTAGAGTGTGTAATATCAAATCTTTCCAAATTCAATAATTTTTTAAGGAAGATGTTTAGGTAGGTTACCTGTTTCAGCACTTTCTCTCACAGCTGTTGAGCCATTTGTTCCTTGAACTGTTGGTGCACGTTTATCTGACTGCCAGAGGTTAGTAGAAAAGATACTATTAGATTAAATATTGAAACATAAATGCGAGGAAAGGGAACATTTAATATCCTTTACCTCCTTTGGTGGCTCCATTGAATCAGGCTCATCCATGGATTCACTCTTCTGCCGTGACCGCTGTTTCTTCACCAGATCCGCATCTCGTATATGCCCGAATCCTGATCTGGAAGCAGATGCGTTTGGTCGTGGCGGGGCCACAGGTGTCTGCGCACCTTCCTGTGTCTCCATACTACCCTTCTCATCCACCTTTCCCGCACGTTTAGTCCGAGGTGGAGGAACAAGACCTCCGTTGGGCTTCGCCACAGTGTCACTTCCCTCCTCTCCCAGTAAGTCCTTGCTGTTATTGTCTCCTGACACAGATCCAGCTCGGAGCCTCTCCTCACAGAATTTGGCAGCTGCGTGTACATCCGCCCGCTGGTTTGGCCCGGCTACTGCGTAGCTTGACTGACTGTTGTTCTGCTCTATCTGTAACACACTCAACTCCTGTCCGGTGAAGTGAGCACGAATTTGGCACAAGTACGTCATGACAATCAAACGATCTGGCACAGAGAGAAGCACCATGTCTGAGGGCTCCAGCAGACGAGAGATTCCCTGCGATGCAAAACCATCAAAAGCCTAAAAGAGAAGAAAAAGTAGGTAGCAAGAATGATGAGGTTTAGTTTGTGTTAGTTTATTGTCCATGTGGAACATCTGCTTTAAACAAACTTACATTTTTGTTGTTTTGCTTTATGTTGTGAGGCTCTAATGCATCAAAGTCACTGGAAAAAAAACATAATAACAAATTCATACAATCTGATATGTTTTACAGTGTTTAATTAATGTACTTATAATTGTAAACAGTTAAATGACGACAAAGAATAAATAATAATAAATTAATTAAAGCCTTTGAAAGAATTTTTGAACCCAAGCAGTTAGTTTTGTTTGAATCTGAATTTTAGTGAGTTAAGTAATTATTTTATAACTCATTTTAATTAATTCTGTAATTGTTGTCATATATAAACAATAAGTTATGAATTACTTTGTATAAATAAAATGTATTAAAATAAAACAAAATAAATTATTTTAAATTCTGCAAGTTAATTTAGGCATCACAACATTATATTGAACAATATAAACCATGGATATTAATTTTGAATTTGACGAAAATTAAATTTTCCAGTGTTATTAATTGTAGTTTTTAAAGTTTTACATTTTAAGTGAGTGTTATATGATGGCAAAGATAAATGAAATAAAAAATAGAGAAAATTAACACGCAGAATTAGGAATTAAATTTAAAGCTATCAACCGATATGCTACAAATACATTTTTTTTTTACTTGTACAAAATGGCTGTTAATTGAACCAAGTAATCTATAAAAAGTTTTTTAGGCTGTTGAATAAATTGAACCATACTAAGAAAGAATAAGTTTGTTTTGAGCTGGGTGTGAAAGACATGACGCTCACATTATCTCAGGGTGGAAGTGATGTAGGATGGCACAGAACGCCAGGCCATTACGCCAAGAGGTGCTGAAGTTTGTGATTTTTACTCCCTTATAGTTCTTAGTGATCTCTTGACACCACTTCAGCAAGGACTGACTGGAGGTCACCAGACCAGGACTGGGCAGTGGACTGGCAAACTGTATAGTGACAAATGGAAAGACAAAAAAAAAAAAAGAAGACCTGATTAGAAAAAACAAAAAAAAACAGTCTACATTTAACATGCACTTTAAACAGTAAATGCCACTCACATCCCACGCAGGCACTGCTGAACCCTCTTTATTTGATTCATCTATTGATTTTACTATTGTGAGGTCCATAGGTGGTGGAATGATTTTCTTTTTACTGCGCATTGGGGGCACAATCACATGACATGCGTTTACAGTGGTCTGGCCATTAACCTGCACACTGCCTGGGCTCCTAGATGGTGTCTCGTTCCCTTTAACCTCTGGGGTTACATTAGAGGAATCCTTTTCTTGAGGATGACCAGACCTGTCAAAAGTACAGTAAATATGTTAGACATACTGACATGACTTCTTTGCCCTGTGCTACAATAAATACACAATTCCTCATCATTGTTTTTGCTTCATCTAGTTAAAGTAAAAATTAAAGTGTTCTGCTATGCAAAATGGGTAGTTTCCTCTGCAATGCTTAGAACATTTTGGGTGTTGTTTTAAAGGTTGATGAAAAAAGACATGCAAATATTAATATACACAGTGTTCAACAATATAATATGGTAAAATAACGCAGAATTTTAGTGTTTACACCCCACTCAAACTTACAATTCATCAGGCACTGATGGTGGGCTATCATGCTCTATTTGAGCCTCTTCACTTCTAATGCTTAAATCTGGTTGTTCCTTGTTCTTAGTTTCAGCTTCTGTTTCTGTGTTTTCTGTCTGGTTTGTGGGCTTAACAGCTGGCGTATCTTGGCACTCCCTTTCAGCTGCCATACATTCCAGCTGGACATTTTGTTCTTGCTTGTTTAATCGGACATTATCATCTAAAACAGCATTTACAGCATTGGCTTCTCTATCATCTAACTTCAAATTCTCCAGTGGCACAGAGGAAGTCTGAGACTGACTGATGTCAATTTTCTCATTTATCTCATCTTGAGAAATCACTGATGTTGAGGTCCAATAGTATTTGTGATCTCAGTCTGATCTAAATTTGTCTGTATCTCATCCATGGGCAGTTTAATGCTAGACTTGAGTTGCAGGGGAGGAGTAGGAGGAAGTTCGAAATCAGACTTGCAGGGAATCAAGCGTTTCTTAGTGCGTGGAGCTGGAGGCCGTGTCGTCTCCTCTTCTACCATTTGACAAATTTTTGCTAACAGAACATTCTCCTCTGAGAGGTCGTCATCCTTTAGACTGGAACTTTCTGTACCTTTTGTTGGCTCACTGTGTCTTTCAAGTTTAGGAGAGGGGAATGGCCACGGGACCACAGAGCTTCTTGGAGAAATGTCCTGCCCGGAATAACGTTCTCATCAACGTTTATATGTGTTGACTGGGCTGGGCTGACTGGGCTGCTCTCTTTTTCCATCTCAACTTTTGAAGTGTCGCCCTCTAGTGGTGATAAGTTATTCTCACTGTCTCTTTTGCAACATCATCGCATATCGCAGCAGTCTTTACAGTTGCTGTCTCTGTAGTTACATGTAACGGAGTGGTTCCTTTTTCATCGCATTGTGGAACCACATGTTTGTTAACCGCTGCACCGCTACTGTTTTGATTGATGGCATCAGGGCCGACTTCCTGTAAAGGCACTGGGGGTGGTGACTGCATACACTCATCTTGACAAGGAGGGATAACTTTGTTAACAGGTTCGGAAATAGTTTCCGTTAGTGTAGTAATGTCTTTTAATATAGATCCAGATTCTGATGGAAAGGCAGTCTGAGGTGCTTCTAGTGTTTGTATGGCTGTGAAATCTCTTGGTTGTGGTATTGGCTGTATTGAGGATTCCTTTGGTCTGTGAGAAATGGGACACCAGAACAAAATATCAAAATGTTGCACCTTACCAATTTGGTTATTATAGCGTGCAAATGTTTTTCAGTAAAAATGCAATTAAGTGAAAATGGCACAATCAGTTCCAGCAAGGGGATACAAACAGCAGTGTTAGCCCACAGTCGCTGTGTAACGTTTTCTGCTAACAATTTTTTGCAAGCTTGCAGCAGCAGTTGCAAAATAGACAAACAAGCTGCGAAATTGCTGTTTGGTCCTTTTTGATAAACCACAGAGAGCCGAAAATCAAAGCCTGTACTTTAAAAAAAAAAGGAACCAACACAATATGTTTCATGCTCATAATACACTACCACTCAAATGTTTGGTGTCAGAAAGATTTTTTTTGAAAGAAATTTCTTATTCTCACCAAGGCTACCTTAAAATACAGTAAAAAAAGAAAAAAAAAAAGAAAGAAAAAGTCATATTTTGAAATAGTATTACAATTTAAAAACTTAAATTTATTTCTGTGATTGCAAAGCTGGATTTTCAGCAGTGATTACTCCAGTCTTCAGTGTCACATGGTCCTTCAGAAATCAAAATAATATGCTAATTTTGTGCTCAGGAAACATTTCTTATTATTATCAATGTTAAAAACAGTTGTGCTGCTTAATATTTTGGTGAAAAATAGTGACACGTTTTTTTCCCAGGGTTTTTCAGGATAAATAGAAAGTTCAAAAGAACAGCATTTATTTGAAATATAAACATTTTATAACTATAAATGTCTTTACTGTCACTTTTGATTGTGTCCTTGCTGAATAAAGTATGAATAAAAAAATCTTTGACCCAAAGTTTTTAATGGTAGTGCATCCCAACCCATCTCTTAGACATAAGATACACTAAATGCACTGCTTTATGTCACACACAGACACCACAGCCCATGTCACAGACAAATACGAATAACGACTTGAACGCTTGACTGTCAGCCAGATGGAACATTGCCAAAATCGTGCCGATCATATAAGGAGGGTCATAAAAATGAGAGGCAGTGCAGGCAGAGGTCATGCACTTACCCTCCATCCATATATAGCTCAGCAGACCACACTGTCCCTAAGTCTTCCTGACCCAGTTCAAATTCCAGCTCCTCCGCCATAGGCCCTAGATCTGCTGTCTTTATCTTTCCAGGAGTCATCTTGCCAAGCAGAAGTTCTCCATGTCCATTTCTTTTTGGGCTTTCGTGTATTTTTATTTCCTCATAGTCTACCACCAGACGATCTGGTTCCACAGGACTGACGTTTTGCACCCCTTTCTTAGCAGGTAGGTCTGATATCACACTCTCAGACTTTAATTCCATCTTCATGCTTTTGTCATTTCTTTTTGATGTACGTTTGGTTTTCTCAATTCCGGTTTTCTGTTTAGAAGGACTTCCTTCATCCTGGGCATTGAAATGAATGGATCCGCTTTGAGTTTCTCTGGCAGCCAGTTTCAAGCAGTCCACCAAGCTCATGGCCACCGGCTCGGCAGTCTGAAAATCTATCTGTAACTCGCTAGACGGTAACAAATCCTTGATTAGATGTTCCTGGGGCTCATCATCAGTTGGATGCTCCATTTTGGTGTCACAGAAGGCCTCGGGAGGGAGAATTTCAACCACAGATCCATCTTGATTGTCCAAGATCGTGTCATCTTGAACATCGGTTTCTGCAGCACTTGGCTGCTGTAGTATAGATGTCATGGTCTCATAACTAAAGGACGAGGACATTTAAATGACACAATTACATTACACCATGACAAAACAAATGGTTTCCGTTCACAAAAAGGCTGTTTTTGATTTAGCCGCGAAAAATCACCAGCCAGTATTTAATCAATCAAACAAGCAAGCTATGTTCTCATCACTACAGGACACCCTAACTGTGGATGCAAAAGCTTCCTTGCAAATGCACAATCACACCTAATAACAACCTTTCAGTGTTTCAGAGAAATGAAATCATAGCCATGCAGATGCCGAGGCCAAAGAAGCTCTGTGCAAGTTTCAGAATTGTCTCACACTTACCCTTTGTACAGAACACCGAAAATCCCCCTTATGAAGCCTACAGATACCTCTTCCTGATCAGAAACAGAGTCAAGTTCCTGTTTCCATGTGTCCATGGTCCTATCTGTTCCTACATCAATCTCAAGGCCAAGTTCAGTCCCTGAACAGACACCTACAGTCCTGAGATCTTCTTTAGGTCCAGCTTGAGTTGTCCAAATTCTCTCACTGCCAGTTTGCAGCAGCATCTTATCATCTGAATCTTCCACTTCAGGGGTCTTCTCTTTGTTTTTTTCTCTCTGGCTCTCTCTGATAGCATTTTTATTCAGATTGTGGTGGAATGAGGACAAATCGAAGGAATCCTTTTGCTCCTCTGGCTTGGTTTCTGATGTTTCCTGTCCATGTTGGCTGCCATGGACCAAAAAGTGTAAGTGACAAGAATATTCTTTGAATTTTAATATTCTCTCGCTAACATCTCAACTCCCAGCAAGTAAAACAATGCTTACTTTAAGAGATCCATTAGAAACACAGGCAGAATAAATAAATTAATTGTCAATGGTGTTAATATAATGTCAATATATTAACTGTCACTTTTGATTAATTTATTGCATCTTTGCAAAATAAAAGTATTAACGGTTTTAAAACAAAAAAATCATACTGACTCCAAACTATACTATGGCCGTATCTAAGCAAGCCCAGTTTGCAGTCCACACAAAACTCCATGCAGTGAGGTTAACAAACCTCACGCACTTACCCCTATCCAGGACCTCTTTTTCTGTATCGACTTGGCCATGCTAACAACCTCATCACTTTTTTCTTTTGTTTTCTCCTCTACTGTGGCCCACAACACACTCTCTGTTTCCAATGTGACCTCTTTCTTTAAACCATTTTCGTCAGACTTGGTATCCAGAGACAGGTTGGGCGTCAGAGGGCAAAGTTCCTCCAGATGCAGTGATGTCCTGTTTTCCTTTGCAGCAACAGCAGGGGAGATCACAGGAAGTGAAGGCTTCATACGGACCTGTATACTGACTTTGAAAGCTTCTTTACTCTTCTCCTTAATTGTCTCAGCTGGTTGTGGTTTTAGGACATTGGAGGGCTGCTGGGAGACTGGTTCAGTTAAAACGAGATTCTCAGCACCCTCAATTTGGTTTGCAGCTTTTTCTTCACTGTGAGGTAAGGAATAGGGTTTATGACACATTTTACTTACCTTGTTTTGATCAAACATGCATTAATGAAACTTTATCCACATTCATTTGACTGCTATAACACTCAGTACCAATATCAATATCAGCACGTTTATTTCCAAATCAGCAAATGTGGCTTGCCGAAACTCACTCTCTTATTGACGCATGAGAGTGCACAAAAGCCCCAAAAGACCATTTTAACACACTTAATCATATGAGACATGTGACACAACTCAAGCATGCAAGGACTCGGCCATGGCTAAACATTAGAGACTATGTTTGGGCACTAACTGTCAAAATGTCTCTTACCCTCCATCTAAAGATTTTTTTGTGGACACTTTAGCTTTATTTTCTTCTTTAGGCATCTTGTGAGGCATTTTGTGCTTATTTATTTCCTCATCTCTTGTTTCCTCCTCCTGATTTTCTACATTCTCTTCCAGAGAACTCCAGATTGGCACTTCTGCTTGGGTGAACGGAAGTGAATGGACCTCCATGCTCTTCTGCGTTAACACTGTGTTGTCCGACTCCTTTACAATTGGCTCTGGTTTAGCTGGTTCACTGACTGCTGGAGTTTCTTCTGTGATGCATTCAAGGACTTTGGGCTCCAGGAATTGGAGATTAATAGGAGGAAGCTCTTTGGGCAGAGCTGTTATCTGAGGGGCAGCTGCTTTGAGACTAACGCTAGGCCTGTCATCTGGAGTGAAGGCCATTTCATTTTGACTGAGAGAATAACAGGGAACAGAAGAATGAGACAGGAAGAAAATAGTTACAGATAGAGAAAAATAAGGAAATTAGCATTTAGTAAAGAGTTTAGGAAGTTCAAATACACATTTCTGGAGAATTAATGTGGATGATGTAATTCTACTGTCATCTTGTGGTTGTCGAAGAAGATATAAAAAACCTATCTGTTCGTACTGAGGTCAGTTATTATATTTAAAATGTGTTATCTATAAAACAGAATTTTATGTGCCTAACTATTCAAATGAACGTCATTAAAAGACAGATAAGGGTTTATTGAAACAGGAAGTAGCACAAAAGAGGAAAGTTTAAGTTTGCAGCAGTTTTGGAGTGTAATAGTACCATGCGAGCAACACACTCACCTTTCTACAATAGTTAAAATCTTGTCCAGCTGATCCTTATGGGACTTTTGCTCTCTCAAACTACTGTGGCCCTTGGATGCAAGGACTTCTTCCACCCACACTTGACTTTTTTCCCTGGGAAGATCCGTAGGTTGTTGCTTTGGAGGTGATGAGCTGGATAAAACGTTGCAGGTATTTTGTTCTGTAGGGGTGACCACAGTTGAAGCAAATTTCTTGATTATCTTGTCCTCGTCTGACTTATTGAGGTCGGCACAAAGCAGAGCATCCTTCGCATTCTGCTCATTCGGTTCCTTGTTTGGAGGAACTTCCCCTGCTGATTCAATTATTGTGTTTTCTGGTTGCTTTAGTAAGTCATAATCGGTTATTGAAAAGGTTTGAATCAGACTGGACTGCATTGGCTTTTCAGTGTCAATTTTGAGTGATTCTTTCTCAGGGTGACTGCTGACAGTAACATCTTTAATAGGTTGAGAGGTCATTATCACTTTATCAAAATCAGCCACTTTAAAATCAGGCTCTTCCTCAGCCAAAGGTGGTTTCTCTGCAATAAAAACTTGTTGATTTTTCTTTGTAAGAGTGGAAACCACTGATGAGTGAGGTATTGTTGCTGGAGCAGAGAATGGGTGTGGAGGAGGGACAGTCCCAATGTCCAATTGCTCAGATCTGGGAGCTTCCACAGGCAGTACTCCAGATGTGTCTAAAGATGACTTGCCAACAGGCCCAAGACTGGGGGACAAAGATACTTGGTGTCAAAGGTGGCAAATATGAGGTGAGAGGCCACAAAGCATGCCAGTGTTTGGTAAGATTAGATGCAGCTTTTCCTTAGACAGCACTTTGTCTGGCAGCAATATTAGTGGCGAAAGAGATGCAGGATTGGAGTGGTGAGGGAAAGCAATGGAGAGTTCAAACATTTACACAGCTGGTGTAGGCAAATGTCATGGTCTGTTTATGATAGGCTCATCACAGAGTCATGCATTTCCCCTATTGTTATTAAGGAACAGTTTTTCTTATTTAAAGAGCATATTCATGCAGAAACGCTTTATAAATACAGCAAACTAAATTCTGAATACACCTCTGCCAATCAGACTGTGTCTGCAAAGTTGATATTATGTTAGTTTTTACATAATTCTAAAGTTAAAATGGATGTTAGTGAATTATACTTGATGCCAGAACAAAAAAAAAATGTTTAAATGCCCACCTTTTTACAGTTGTGGCAGGTCTGAGCTCTTTTCTTTCAGTGCTGCTGGTTTCAGGTTGACGGAGGGAGGAAGGAGATTGTTGATTCGCTATACTAATGCTGCAGACTGTCCGATGTTGCTCTTGTTTGGGCTCGGAGGTCTTCAGTTCTTCAGCGTGTAAATCTGTGGAACAAAACAGCAAACTGAATCAGAATAATTATTAAAATAAATAAAAGCTAATCAATCTTAATCTATTTGTGTTTCAATAATTCAATTCAAGGCCTTTTACATCATTAATGACAAGAGTGAAGAATACTTATTCACCTTGTAAAAATGGATTTGTTTGATCCTCCTCTGTAAGTGTGTTGAGCTCCCTGGTTATTTCTGGAAAACAATTGACAGACAATAAAAGTAAAATTTGTAAATAATTGTATTAATGTATTATGAGTTTTATTAAGCTTTAATTATTGAATTCATTTTCAAAGACAACTGCTGATTTGAGATGACGTGATTGGAAACGTCATTGCAAAGTTTTATGCAAATAAGCAATCTCTAAAGTGGGATTTTGCACCAATGAGAGTTGCGTGTGGGCGGGACTATCTAGCATGACATGGCAAACATAAATAACTCACGTGTGGTGTTTGTAGCCAGTTACAACAAAAACGTTATATTAATGATAGATGTGATTTAGGGGGCGTTTACACGACATGACAACTAAAAAAAAAAATTTGTATACATTTTGGCGGTTCATTTACATGACAACAGACCCATTTCAAATCTTCCATTTATGTCAAAAATATTCGAAAAAGTTGTGTCCGCTCAACTCGGCTCTTTCTTGCAAGAAAACGACATCTATGAAAAGTTTCAGTCTGGATTCAGGCCACACCATAACACTGAAACTGCGCTTGTTAGAATCACAAATGATTTACTTTTAGCTTCGGACCAAGGCTGTATCTCAGTACTAGTTTTACTTGATCTTAGTGCTGCGTTCGATACTACAGATCACACAATACTCTTAGATCGACTACAAAATTACACTGGTGTTCAAGGACAAGCATTAAGCTGGTTCAGGTCATACTTATCTGACCGCTACCATTTTGTCTACTTAAATGGAGAAAAATCGATCATAACTTCGGCAAACTATGGAGTGCCACAGGGATCTGTGTTAGGCCCTTTATTATTCTCAATATATATGCTGCCACTTGGTAATATTCTAAGGAAACATGGAATTAGTTTCCATTGTTATGCTGATGACACTCAAATATATATTTCATCACGGCCAGATGAATACGCTAAATTATCCAAATTGACAGATTGTGTTAAAGATATAAAAGATTTGATGACGCGTAATTTTATTTTATTAAATCCAGACAAGACAGAGGTAATACTTATCGGTTCTAAAACTCTACAAAACCTTTCACAACACAACTTTAACATAGTAGGATGCCCTGTTACTTTATCCGCTACAGTAAAAGACCTGGGTGTTATAGACTGCAACCTGTCTTTTAAAAAGCATATCTCATATGTTACAAAAACAGCCTTTTTCCACCTTAGAAACATTGCTAAGCTACGTAATATGCTATCACTGTCTGATGCAGAAAAGCTAGTTCATGCATTTATGACCTCGAGACTAGATTACTGTAATGCTTTATTAGCTGGTTGTCCTGCATCTTTAATAAACAAGCTACAGTTAGTCCAAAATGCAGCCGCTAGAGTTCTTACCAGATCAAGAAAATATGATCATATAACACCGATTTTATCATCACTTCATTGGTTACCTATAAAGTTCCGTATTAATTACAAGGTATTGCTTTTGACTTATAAAGCTCTAAATGGTTTAGCTCCAGTCTATTTAACGGATCTTCTATCGCCCTACAATCCATCGCGCTCTTTAAGATCACAAAATTCAAGGCTTCTGGTCATTCCTAGGATATCCAGATCCACCAAAGGAGGCAGAGCATTTTCACATTTAGCTCCGAAGCTCTGGAATAGCCTTCCTGATATTGTTCGTTGCTCAGACTCGCTCTCCCAGTTTAAAACTAGACTAAAGACGCATCTATTTAGCCAGGCATTCATATAAATTTTTAATCTTACAGTTACTGTAAATTCGGCGTCTAGTTCATAAACGCCAGAAGAGAACTGGCCCCCGACTGAGCCTGGGTTCTCCCAAGGTTTTTTTTTTCTCCATTGGGTCATCTGGTGGAGTTTTAGGACACCATTAGGTGACTTGATGCGAGTTTTTCGGTTCCTTGCCACTGTTGCCTTTGGCTTGCTCAGTTGGGGATATTCAAATTAATTAACCAATCATACCATTGATCAGCTCTACCAAACTTGGATGTCTTTTTTCCAGTAATAAACAAACATTGTTAAGTTGTTTTGATTGATACTGTGAAGCAGCTTTGATACGATCTGTATTGTGAAAAGCGCTATATAAATATATTTGACTTGACTTGACAACAGCGTTTTGGGGGCCTGAAATGCTAATTTTTGAAAACTGATTTCATAGGGCAAGTTTTTGAAAATTATACTGTTATGGTCTCTGTGTAAACTACAAAGGCGCAAATTTGTGGAAACGGTGACGTCATGTGCATGCATATTATGTGTTCAATTTAACAAAACGGTAAGCGAACTTTTCAAAAGTGCAAAGGAAAAACTTTACCGTTTTTGTTCATCATTGTGTAAATGTACCCTTAAATCACACAATCTTCTAGTTGCCTACATTATAACCGTTGGATCTACCACCAGTCATACTAGTTCCTATTATGGTCTCTTTTAAAGCAAACGATAGGCAGTTTAGTACCTGACCGAGCAGAAGAAGATTGAGGTGAACAGCAGGGGGCATTTGTGAGAGCTTCACTGGTTGACAGGGCAAGAGCAGAGATAGAGGAGGAGACAGTTGCTGGGGTAAAAGAGACAGATAGAGGTTTGCTAATGGGGTAAGAGAGGGAGACAGAGGGAGGTGGAGGTGGCTTGGGAGTTGACTAGAAGGGCAAGATGTTTCACAAAGAGCTTCAAGATCTGGTTTGCTCAGCAAAGGAACAGCAGGTTCATTTAGAGGGACACTGAAGAAAGGAGATGTAGAAACCGCCATCGTCCGCTCATTTACCTCTGCAAAAGCTGTGAGAAAAAGATGGAAAAAGTAGTAAAACCGGTGAAGGAAGTTTTTAGATAGATCAACCAAAATAACAGGCATTCTTAATCAAGTGTTAGAGGCTCAGTTTGATTCAATATATATTTATCTGAAGCAAATATTGATCTAAACAGAGTAGGGGCTTTCAAACTTTTTAAGGGACAATCACATAGGATGATGATGGAACCTTTCCTAAAGTATAAAGGCAGCTATATATTTTTATGTATAAAAAAGCATTTATACGCTAATATATGATACAGTGCGTGCTTAATTATTATGCAAGTCGTTATTCTGATCATATTTTTACAACAATTCCGCTTGTGATTCTTATTAAGTCGGGGTCATATTTTAGGATTGTTTACCTTAGCAATGTCTCTGAGAACCTGACACTTCACACTTCTGGAGACTCCAAGTAGGTTCTGAAAATGGCACTGGAGACTTAAGGGTTCCTGATGGTTTCACATCTAATTCTTCACCTTAAAGTATTTTGCAGTTAACCTGTTTTTTTTGTGTGACCCTGCTGACCCAATGAGCATTTTGCTGTCCAATAGTCATGCCTTGATTTCGCAATTTCTAGTATTGCATTTCTTCTCTTGGGCATTTAATAATTTTGACTTTTCAGTGTGAGTAACATTTTTGGCCCATTTGAATATAAGGCGTTTTTCACTTCCAGCCCTTGTTAACAATTATATGTCACTAAAATAATTACTTAATAAATAATTATATACTAAATTAATAGTAGTTACTAATATTGATGTGGTTTGGAATAATATGAACAGAATATCGAATTGCATAATAATTATACACACACTTTGATGACAAAATGACTGGTAAATGATTTAAGTTGTAATCATTTTATATTTTTAATTTAATAATTTTACTTCTATATTGTCATTGCAATAAAGTAAATTAAAATATCTTTAAAATGTTTTTTGTTTACAAAAATATATGCAATTCCATTTTTCTTTTGGTATTTTTTTTTACAATAATAATTGCCATTTTTAAAATTTCTGACCTGTCTTCAGAAAGCAGAATTAAATATATTCAAAAGTATTGTAGTAGTAACATTACATTTAAAAGGAAATTTAAATGAAGTGATTGTGAACAAATGTTCAACATATTTCATTAATACCTTAAGTGCACTTGTTAACTGTACTTTAGTATTGCTGCCTCTACTGTTTACATGCAGTCTGGAAAATTTCTCAATACCTGGCACACTGCCAGCAGATGGATGGTTAAGCGTTCCAGAAAGAGAGAGGGAAGAAGTTTTGGGTTCGAGGAGAGGGACAGGAGTGGGGGATACAGGGCGAGCACCAGGGACAATCTTGGGCTTAAAAACATTGGTGCGAGGTGCTCCAAAAGAATCTGAGACAGAAGTGCAATGACACAAAGAGAACGCAGATCACGTGAAAGAAGAAGATTAGTCAGAGATGCAGAAAAAGTGAGAACAAGAGACAGTGGCTAAGAGGAAATGAATCTGACTTCTCCAAAAGCTATCTTAAAGTTTCCTTTAGAGTCAGGCTAAGATGTATACTATTAGAATTACAGTAAATGTACTCTGACTTGCATTTAGTCTGTGAATGTTTAGAAATCATTAGTCTTTACCTTTCGGGAGCACAGTGGGAAGATAGGGAGAGTGAGAGAGGAAGGGATCGGAAGGGGAAGAAAGAGAAGCCCGAGGGAGTTTGAGCAGAGGATAGTCAGAGGTCACCGGACCCTCCAGAGGGGCCTCGGAGCCTGACAGTCTTCTTGGAAAAGGCACAGGAGCTGGACATAATCATAGAGGGAAAAATAGACAGATAAACAATATGTAGTCCAGGCTTTGTCGAGAAATACACAGATGCAAAAGCACTATTAGAATTGTTTCTCTGGGTGATGACTGTAAAAGAACATTTGCATGGGTCCATTTGCAACACATGCATGTGGATTTCAGTAAATTCACGCATACACACTGCAGTTAAATACGGCTCTCACTCTTCTTTTTTCTTTTTAAATGCGGTTGTCACTATTCAAAATTTGCAATGCGTATGTGGCCATAGTGAATTTCAGTTCTCAGTTCTCTGAAACAATTTC
Organism: Chrosomus eos; assembly: GCA_036326025.1. NCBI lineage: Eukaryota > Metazoa > Chordata > Actinopteri > Cypriniformes > Leuciscidae > Chrosomus > Chrosomus eos. The sequence goes on along the minus strand of CM070841.1, from coordinate 16,560,134 downwards.
TTTTGCACCACATACCCAAATTGTGCAGATTTTGGGCCAAATCCTCCATGTAAAGTCAAAGATGACAATGCAGATGGAATAATTATACCACATGCCCCTGGTGTTTGTCAAACACAGTATGCAAATCAGCCAGGAATTTTCTCATGAGTGGAAGAAAACTAGCAAAATGTTCAATATTTAGATGGCAATAAAATTACCCTGTATATATCCCTGTAATTTTGAGGAAATCATGATACATTTTCTCAGGATTCTTTGACAAAAGAACAGCATTTGAAAAGAAGTGTTTTCAACAAATGTCTTTGCGGTCACGTTTGAACAATTTAATGCATCTAATTTGGTATTGTAGCTGAGATAGTGATTTTATCAGAAGAGAAGAATATAGAAGCCATATAACCATACATCCAAATAACTGCAATCAAGTAGGAACGTCAACAAGCAACCAACAGTATAGCAGGCGACTTGCTAACCTCCAGAGGTTTAATTTAAGTCGATCTATGGTACCTGAGCCAGGGGATGGCTGGAAGACTTTGGGCAATGCTGGGGGGAGCAAACCAGTAGTATTTTGCTCTGTGGGGGAGTCAGGTGGGGCCTGTAGCTGGGCAATGGGTGGTGGACGTGGTGGTCTGGAGCGGGCGGGTGAGGGCATGGTGCGAGGGGTTGGACTGGGTGGGGTGGGTAAAGGTGGACGTGCTGGCAGGTCAGGGTTACGGATAGTGCCAAGCGCTGGGCGTGAGAGGACACCATCAGCAGGCCTCTCCTTACCACTGACTGAGGTTAGCATGAAAAATGGAGGGAGAAAGACAGCAATAGAGTGAAAGAGAATGTAAAAGAGCAGTATTGAGGAAAATCAATGAGGCAAAAGAGAAATATAGAGGTGAGAGAGAGAGAAAGGTCATGAATGTATCATTAAGGATGGTGGTGCATCCTCATAAAAGACATTTAAAGGGTTAATTCACCCTATTGTTATTCCAAACTTCTACGCTGTCATTTTCTCTGTAACACTAAGGGAGAATTTAATGCTCTTTTCCAACAACAGTTCACAGTACCCATGTCTGTCCCAAAAAAGTAATTTTGTAAAAAGTAAATTTCCCATATATTACATATGACAGATTTTATTTATTTTTTAATTACTGGTTAAGTAAATTTTCTGTCACGTGATCTCAGGGCAAATTTATTTCATCGACTGTGTACTACTGTTCAAACTTTGGGGTTGGTAAAAATGTGAAATTTGATGAAGTTGAAATATTATTACAATTTGTAAGAACTATTTTCTATTCTAAAACATGTAATTTATTCCTGTGATGGCAAAGATGAATTTTCAGCAGCCATTACTCGTCTTCAGTGTCACATTATCCTTCAGAAATCATTCTGATATGCTAATCCGTTTATCAACCTTGCTGAATAAAAGTGTTATTATTTTTTTTTATATATATTAACTGATCCCAAACCTTTGAACGGTAGTGTACATTTATTTCTTAGCCAAGATTTTGCTTTGAGACTGCCTGATGTATCATTTTTTTCAGTATTTGACAAATGCAAGTTGTCTTTCCAGGTACATTTGTGTAATTTGTCATTGTCAATATTTTTGGAAATTATTATGCACCATTCTAAAATAATCTAAAGTAATCAAATCGAATTGGACACAATTTCAAATTTCACAATGCATCTCAATAATGACATGAAGAATCATGAACTTTTGTTAAGAAAAAGAGTTGCATGAATATGTTTCAAAATTCCTTTTGTGTTCCAGGAAAAAGACACGAGGATGATTAAATAATGATTTTTTTTCATTGAGAGATGAACTACACCCTTTAAAATAGATTAAAATATTTTCATGAAATTCATGATGAAATGCAAGTCAAAGCAATGAAGGACAAAGAATGAATGTGATAATCATATGCAACAAAACCACATCAGTGAAAAATTACTGAAATATTCTAGGAATATTTCAATGAATGGAAATAATTAATTGGATGTGGTTTTATATGAACTTATTTTTTATAAAGAAAGAAAAATATATCAGTATGATCAGACATGTGATATGACTGAAAAGAGTGTAGAGAGAGAATATGCAAAGAGCATCTAAATATAAGTACCTATTGCTGAAGGGCTCTTTAGAGATGCAGGTCTCTTTTCTTGGGAGCGTGTTGGTCGAAGAGGAAGGTGGGGTGCTGACAGAGAGAGAAAGAGAGAAGGAGAAGTTCTAGCATGTGAGGAAGTAAGGGTTACTATGGTAAGAGAAAATATACATGCATCAGTAGTGATTCATGCAAGAGGGCAGATGAATAAGGATATAAGATAAAGAATAAAAGACATGAGTATGCAAGTGTTTTATAAATACAGTGGGGTCCTAAAGTCTGAGACCAGAAGAGAAAATGCATCTATTGTGTGTTTGTACAAATTAATGCTTTAACTTTCATTACAAATCATAATATCAGCAAAACAATGTGTATTTCCTCTGCATTTTAAATTCATAATGTTACTTTGTTTCGCATTTTCTAGAATCCAAAAATTTATTTCCAAGTTTAAAATGTATTTTGAATCCCAGATTTTCAATGTGGTCTCAGATGGTTGGTCCCCATTGTATATGTTCATTGTTTTTTATAATACCTGGAGCTGCAGTACTGATATTAAGCCCAGTACTGGATCTCTTATCCTCTTCTTCATCACTCTCATTAAAGTCGTCCAGGTTCCCAATGTCTGTTGGTTTTACACTCATCAGACTGGCGAGACTCTGCATGTCCTCGTCCCTACAGAGGAAACCCATAACTGGTCAAGAACTGTGAGGAGATATAAAGGTTATTTGTCAAGACGGTGGAGGTATTTAATTGAACCAACCAACTGTGAAAACCTTACTATGTGAATTGTATGTGCGTCTTTACTTTCAGAAGCTATGTAAATTATTTTATATAATGGAGATTAGGAAAGAAATTCTTTTGCATTACATCCTAAGCAGCATCTCTACAAGGCTGTATTGTTTTGGAAAATTCTGCTCTGCATGCTTCTTGACCTGCACATATCAGGAAAGAAACTCACGCCAGTGTTCAACAGCAAACCATTTCTCTTGTTGGATTTCAAACACACTACAAATATTTTTAACTGAAATCAAGGAACGTGTTGCCTTTTGTTTTTGCAATAATTTTCATGCATTCGGTTTTGCAATCACAAAAAAATATTTGCTGTGGTCACATTACCGCATAATTGAATCTAGATCATTAAACACCACATGCAAGTGTTCTAACTTCCTGAGCAAGAACTCCATGTGGATGAGGTCAACAGGGAGAACTCACGTAGCTTTCCCCTCTTTGAGGAACACACAAGATAAGGAGAGCTTCAGCGTGGCCTCCACCACCTTCACCGACAGAGGCTTCATTTTGAGCATCAGGTCCGTCTGTGAGTGTGTTGCACTGGCAAACTTCTTCATGTTCAAGTCCACAGATGCCAGAACTTTCCGACTGCCCTTAGCTGTCTCCTGTAGAACATCAGAGAAGGTAACTTTGAGAATAATTAAAGCAATTTTTTCACATTTTGTTCTTTTTGCATTTTGAATTACATATATACATATATACACATCACTGGCCACTTTATTAGGTACACCTGTTCAACAGCTTGTTAACGCAAATATCTAATCAGCCAATTACATGGCAGCAACTCAATGCATTTAGGCATGGTAAAGTTCATCTTTATGAAAAAAATAAAACTCACATTCTCAATGAAAAATGTCCATTCTTTGTCTTCAAACTCATCTGCATGTGCGTCCTGTGAAACAAAAGCATATTCAAAAAGTTCAACAAATTTCAGCATTTGTCAGTATCTATAACAAGTTTAGTAATGCTTGAGTTCATGCAATATATATATATATCTATATATCTATATATAATATATATATATATATACTGTATTAATAATAAGATGCAATAGGTGTCATACCCTGTAGAGTGTGACGGTAATATCCACATTCTCAGGTACAGGCCACACCACCATTCCCCTGTAGGGATTTTTGATGCCTGGCTGCCATGCATGAAGCTGATGAGAAAATAACAACACTGTCAGTCATAATAATCCACATTGTACAGCAGTTGTAATCATTGTAAATCACTGTAAATAAAGCATTGTTAAACATAATAATTTACATGTCAGTACACTGTTCTGAAAGCTTGGGAAGAAAATCAACTAGAAATGGTGGATTCCTGGACATGCATAGTCATAAACTAAATAATCTTTGCTTTCATGAATAATTTTGTATCTAGAACAACACTTTTATTTAAAATAAAATTATATTTTATAATATTTTGTATGTTATTCATAGACCTTATGCGCCAGAGAAACAAGCGGGCAGCCGCTTTTTTATTCAGGTCGCTCTGAATATCTCTATGGCATCACTGTCAAAGAGTAATTAGCTGGTGAAGTGGATTTACTTATTGTAAAGTTAACAAAAGTTATCATGAGGATTGTAATGTTTACAGCAGATGTCAGTAGACCGGGAAGATTTTAAATAAGCCGTTCATTCATAAATACGCAAGATCACTGTGAAAATACGGTCTGGAAGACAAAATACAATGAGTGCAGCGCTGAAAATGGTAAATGGTAAATGGACTGCATTTATATAGCGCTTTCACAGACCAATGGCCACCAAAGCGCTTTACATATTGCCTCTCATTCACCATCCATACACATATTCATACACCGACGGCGGTGTCAGCCATGCAAGGCGCCATCCAGCTCGTCGGAGCAGCTGGGGTTAGGTGTCTTGCTCATGGACACCTCGACACTTGGTCAGGTAGAACCGGGATTGAACTATCAACCTTTCGGTTTGTAGACAACCTACATGAACCACTGAACCACTGCCGCCCTTAAAATATCTTATTTATATATTTATATAGGCAAGTTTATTTATATAGCACACAATTCATACACAATGGTAATTAAAGATTCATCAAATAATACTCAATTCCTGATCAATTGCCTAATCGTTTTGGTGCTCCTATCTGGAATGGAAGAAATCGAGAGTCAGGTTTGTGATTTTACAGACAATTAAAGACTGTTTATCTTTGTACCTTGGAGCAAATGCGTCTGTTCCTCCTTGTCCACACCACTCTCAGTTTGTCTGGTTGCCTATAAAACAAAAATAAAAGAGTGCTGAATGGGAGTTTACAAGTTGAATAATGGGTCTTTTACTATTGATAAAGACTATCACTTTTCAGTGCTTGCTTAAAATAGCAGGAAATACATATAAAGCCTACACAAAATGATCTTGAGAAAGCCACTGTGGCATTGCTTGTTTGTGTATGTGTCTACAAAAAGCTACAGGCAGTGAAACAGATCTTGTGATCTGGTCTCCCAGTGTTACCCAGAGGCAGAAAGGAATCAATAAATGCTGCCAAATGTTTCAAACCCAAAACAAAACAAGAGCACATGATGCAAGGCCTTGCATACAAGACGAATCCAAACTGGGGGAACCTTTTACTCACAAACAAGCACCAAGAAAAAATAATTGAGTGAGGCTGAGAAACGTTGTCTTACGAAATAACCAAATGCCAATTTGGTGTAATTTGGGACATGTGGTATTTATTACATTTACTCCCCTGCATTGCAACCAATACTGCCAGATGAAAATGTAAACAAGTTAAAGAAAAAAAGTTTTTAAAAAGTTCCTGTGATGTTTATGTCTGTTTATTGAGGTCACACAGCACCCTTTAGTCCCAGTCCAGATAAGCCTTATATCTGATATCCAAAACATTATGATGATATATTGCCAGAAAAATGCAAATCAATAAGTTTTGGAGCTTTAAAAACAAATTAATGCAAATCATCTTTACCACACATCAGCTCTGGCACATGTTTCCTAAATAAACTTGCTTTTGTAGTGAATTGTTCAGATGTGAGCCCATTGTACACCTCTGAGCTGTTCATTGCCAGGCTTGCTGCATTAAGAATTGGAGGAAACTCGAGCAAGGTCACATGACCGAGCTGACTTTGGCTCAGAGCACAAGGGGTGTTGGCCATCTGATCTCACTGTGTGTTTACAAACAGCTGTTCACATTTAATAATGGCGACTTATATTTTGGGATATGAGGGTTGTCATTAAGCATACAAAAACACTGAAGGGAACAAAAAGATTTGTTGTATAAGCTACTGTTCAAAAGTTTTAGATTTTGTTGTCTCTTGTGCTCACCATGGCTGCATTTATTTGATCAAAAATACAGCAAAAACAGTAATATTGTGAACTATTATTACCATTTAAAGCAACTGTTTTCTATTTGAATATATTTTAAAATGCAATTTATTCCTGTGATGTCAAAGATGAATTTTAAGCATCATTACTCCAGTCTTCAGTGTCACATGCTGATTTCCTGCTCAAGAATTTTTTTCTTCTTATTATTAGTAATGCCGAAAATAGTTGTGCTGCTATTTTTGTGGAAACAGATTTTTTTTCTGGATTTTCAATAAACAGAAAGTTTAAAAAAACAGCATTTCTTTTAAATATATATATTTTTGTAACTTTATAAATCTTTACTGTCACTTTTGATCAATTTAATGCATCATTGCATAATAAATTACTATTGACCCCAAACTTTTGAACGGTATAGTATTTACTCTCATGATGTTCCAACACAAATTGAGGATTTGCCCTATAGTTCATCACACAAAGCAATTTCATGGCTTCACAACATGTTTCCATCCAAAGTTGCAAATTTAACTTATGCGCAAAATTGGAATATGGGTTAAAAGATTTGTGAATAAAGTAGCGTTTCCATCCCTTGTGTTCAAGAGAACAAAGTTGTCACTTCCTAGGAATATGGAGCAAAATATCTGTAATAAAAATGGAAGTTGCAGCATTACTTGACTTCCATAAATGACAAAACGCAATAAATGTTATCATGTTATCTTGCATTTGGATGCCTGATGTTTGGTTCTGGGAAGTCATTATACAAGATCATTCTGATGACAGACTATTTCAGAAAGATCAATCAGATGCTGTGTAATGAAATTGGTCCGCTGGTTAGTCCAGTTATCCAATCACATCCTCTGTTGAGGCAAAGTCATGTGAGACTTTTTGTTGCGCATCGAGGAATTTATTCTGTAAATGTGTTTAAATCGTAGTTTATGTGCATTATGCGCATCTTCCCGTTTCCATACAGTGTTTTTTTAACGCGATATCCCAAAATGCGCATAAAAATAAGTGGATGGAAACATAGCTCTTGTAGCGTATGAGTCACATGGACCACTTTTATGGTACTTTAAAGCTGATGTCCGTAACATTTTTAAGTTAAAAATAATCCAAATTAATTATTTAAAAAAAACATCTTCAGCCAGTGTTCAAAACTATCTGCTTGCCATAGCTAGATTCAAAACGGTTAGCTTGTAATAATGATTTTAATTCCAGTGGTACTGGTGGGTTTTCACGGGAAATTCGAGCATGTCTTTGCGTCATTACGTCACACATAAAGAAGGAGTTTCGGCTAGCCGGCTATACTGCCGTGAGGAGATGTAGAGATAGGCTTTTCTCGCAGCACTTTACATGATTAAACTCATGGCGGATCCAGAAAGATCCAAACAACAATCATCAGTGTCAACTGGAGATTAACCAGTTATAAAACCCAAAAGACTTAGTACTTCGATTTAAGGTGGAAAGAGAAAGAAACCGTCTCATGTGAACACAAGGATACACATCGGTGGGGCTTTTGAAAGGTGCGTGAACTCCCGAAGGGATTCGAAACGGAAGAAGAGACGGCTTTTTCTGCTGAACAAGTAAGACATTTCAGTAGTTCAATCGTGTAACAGTACGTTTTCTTAATTCACACAGTTATGGAGTTTCCTTTGTTGTGCCTTTCTCGTTTAGCTATAATGGAGAATATGAATTCTGAACTAACATTACACAGGTAATCATAAAACACATTAAATAACGTTAGTCACGCAATGCTGATATTGTTAACATGAACAATTTGAGAACAAAGTAGGCTATGATTTGCATGGTTGCTGTAAATCGCGCTGATTAAATCTAACGATCGCATGTCATGTCGAATGCTTTCCCCCCCTGACAAAAATGGATGTTACTTACTTGTTCAGAAGACGTTTTCCGGTGAAAATTCTTATGTTAGTCAAACTTTCAAAACGTGAATCTGTGATTCTGAATGACAGTATCCACACAGCACGGTGATTGACAGCAGCACTCGCCTCAAAACACTGTGTTCATCCGCGCTGTTTCATGCCGATTTACAACCCACGTAAAGATTATAATTCCGCGAATCACTGCAGTTACAGATTTCGTACAGAGATGGCGACAAAAAGGGAAAATGCTACGGACTGCAGCTTTAATGAAGTCCTATTCATTCTAATTGCATGGAAAACTATGACCAGAATATGAATAGAAATTGCTACTTTCGCTTTACACAGAAGAAGGTCAACCAGGTTTGAAATGGCATGAGTTTCAATAAAGGGAAAATGAATAACATCCATTTAAACTAACATTGAATATGATTCTTAATGAACGTGGTCCAGATGTGAATGTAACAGTACAGCTGGATCATCTATTGTTGTTCACATGTTCACAAATGTGTGTCAGTAGCAGCACGAACCACTACACAAAGAGAAGCGAGAGAGACCCAACTCTTACTCAGGTTACAGCTAGTAATAGCAACAGGGCAGAACGGTCTAAAAGGATAAATTAGGAGGAGAAGAGGGGAACGTGGGAAGAGTGCGGATCATGGACGTAAAAATAGACGGCCAGCCTGGTTGGAAAAATGAGTTCTCTTTCTGTCATTTTCTTCCTGTAATTCAGTCCTTCTTTTTCATCACTTTGACATGTAAAGTAACTGTCAGATAAACACACACGTGCTCACATATACACACCCCGTTCAAGTTATATTACCCCATCAGAAGCAACCGCCGTGTCATTTTCAGCTGTCTGATATCTCCTGCTCACACCCTCCTCAGCTGTGGTGTAACCAACAGACTTTGGCCCACTGGCAGAATACCGGTATACGAAAATCACCCATTTGAGCTGGACAAGATCAGACGTGCTTACAGAAATACACATTCTGTAGTTTCATTTTTACCTTTAGAAACCTTTAGATTTTAAGAAAGCTGTACTTCGATACACGTTTAGGTCATCAAAAGAAAGCTCTGGAAAAGATATCCAGGAATTTCTTTCCTCAGTGTTGCAAGAGAATCTGGGACATTGCACATCAGCTGTAAGCTCATTAGGTGATAACAACAATTACAACTGCTCCAGTTTACTATTAACCCAAACGTTTTTTCAAATAACAATCTTGAAAGTTTGACTATGAGTCCATATTAAATAAGAAAGAGTAACTAATTTCTAGAATATAGAATTGGTGAAACTGAGATCATAGATCACCAATAAGATGATTATGGCATTCTATGACAGAGATTGTGCTAATCTCAGAGAGTGTTTAACTCTAATAGGCAGAAATTACATTAGTGATTTAGTAGTTCCTCTTAAAGGCAGATGACAAACCATTGAATAACGGAGGGTTGCTTCATTTGCCAGGCCAAGACTTGTTTATAGAATATTGTCAATAGTTAATATCAGCATCAAAATTATTAAAACAAATTCTCCAGTCCAACAGAAGCATTCAAGAACATCTTAGCGTATTATGTGTATTGTGCATATGGGTATTCTGCATCTTGTATATTGTCTTATACTGTCATTACATGACTGCAGTGTTGGTGGATGATGCACCCAATATTTCCACTCACTGTTGGACTTGTGTATGGTGTAGTGATGATAAAGTAATTTGATTTGATTGCTTTGATTTGATTTAAAGACACTTTTTTGTCTTTGCTATTGCTATGAAAAACAGTATCTTTTTCAAATCCAATCAGACTGAATTCTTCCTGATAAGTGATAATACTGTCTTTGATCATAGATAAGAACAGATAGGCCATATAGACACGTGTCATTACTGAATGTGAGGACAGAAACACTCCCTATCTGTGTCAACAGCTGTCTCCCGTCCTGATCAATACACTTCTGATAGACAGCAGAAATAATTGTTTAATTCTCTCACCTCAACACTGTGTTAATATGGAAAACTTTTATGAAGAAAATAAAAAATGAAAATAAAAGCCAAATATTGCACAAAACTTAAAATTTGAGTTTTGTGTTGGAAAACAGCAATAAAGTATTTCCCCAACTATTTAAGGGTGAAGTCAAGATGAATTGAATGCTCTTTTAAGCTCTCATGATATAATATATCAATAACCGAAAAATGACAAGGACAACACATAAAAAGAAAGGAAAAGTAACACCACTCTGTGGTGAACAATGAAACAATTATAACTCCCGCTTATGTGAGTCAGGTAAATTAAAATTAAAAGAAGCAGCAGCACTTTATTCTGCTTAGATTATCACGATGGATGTTAATAATATGTTCAGTGTTGACAGCACGAGTGATGGAGGCGGAAGTAGAGGTGTGTGTGGCTGTCAACGTTCTCCAATGCATTTCAAATACAGTCTTAATATCAAGAGCTGTATTAATTGTTATATTCACAATCATTTAGATTTAGCCTACCAACGCTAAATTAAAATAAGATACAGTGTGTGCGCATTGTAGTCTACTGTTTCAGTCAGAAGAACCGCCCTTCAGCACTGCGTATTTAGGAAGCACACGCGCTATAACGGAAAAAAAAAATCACAACTTACCATTTCTTTGTACATTCCAGAACAAGTTCTTGATACGAAGCAACGAACTGAAATTTAGTAGCCTTTTTGCCAACTCTTTGTAATCTTTTCCACACTGAAGTCATTCTTCTGTAGAAAATGCAGTAGGCTATCCGCGAATGAAGTCAGGCACATGGAAAATATGTTTTTACAGTCCCGCCACTTAACAAAAAGTAAAACCTACTGAAATATACGGCTGTCAAGTGGCTCGCAAAGTGAAATGTTCCTGCTGAGGAGCACGAGCTGCAACTCATGCGGCTCAGTACCACCGAACTGTCGCCATCGAGTAAAGACCATTTACGGAAACTACTGCATCACGTTACACACCAGAGCGAGAGATTGTCAGTGTATTGCAATTAGTTGCCTTGGAGCAAAAACATTTGTGCGTATAGATTCTTGAGGGACCTTTCGTTTTTTGAGTCGTGGAAACTCACGCGATACGAAATTATTCTAAAAAGCAGCTGTCTGACCATGAACTGATGAAAGTGGATGAAGAAGTGCAGGAGTTGGTGGGAAGGGTTATGCAAACACGCATATGATGCAGCTCTATGCAAAATCTCCCTCATTGTATTCTGTACAGTAACCTAAAGGTGACCTGATGGATCAGGGGTTACATCCAGTCAGCTAGGGGTCAGAAGTGGACGCACTCTGTTTGCGAAAGGAATTTAAAAAAAAGAAAATATAATTGTGGACTTGCAGTATGGCTAATACAAATATACAATTGGTCTGTGATTTTAGGGCAAAATAATTCAAAGGTAGACATACATATGCATATTTAATATTGTTCATTTATGCTGTCTCCAAACATTTTGGGCTTTTACCACATTTTACCAAGTTATGACAATACTTTACATAGATAGATAGATAGATAGATAGATAGATAGATAGATAGATAGATAGATAGATTGATAGATAGATAGATTGATAGATAGATAGATAGATAGATAGATAGATAGATAGATAGACAGACAGACAGACAGACAGACAGACAGACAGACTGACTGACTGACTGACTGACTGACTGACATTCATTCATTCATATGGGAGTATGCTACATGGCAGCCCATAAAATAGGCCTATGTTCATCGTCGTTCATTGTCACTTAATTTGGGTCAAATCATCTTCAGATCATATAAATGTACCATATGGGCTGCCATAGACTCCCTTATAAAAAATATATTCAGTGCATTTATCAAAATAATGATCTGGAGCAGCAATGTGAGGCTGTCCAGTCCTTGATCACGATGGGTATTTTTAGTGGACATTGGCAAGGGGATTGTTCAAGTTACAGAGGATCTATTTTAGAAGGCTGGGAGCGAGGGATAAATGGACAGAAGCAGCTGGAGGGATGGAACGAGTGGTGCCGCTTGCGTGGGTTATGAGGGGGAGCACAAACATTTGGCTCAGTTGATGACCTAGAATCCAAATCGGTGACCCCCTTAGTCATATTCCTGTGTGACACTAACCTCTTCCTGTCTGGTGTTTCCACTCACTGCTAACCCCATTATATTTCTGTATTTAAAACAAAAATTAATTTGACATTACAATTTCAAAATACAAAACAAAACAAATTCAAAAACTCTTCAATGTTCAATACCTTATGCTACCTTCATTTATATATTCTACCTTATTAGGCTATGTGCATTTCAGTAAAGCTCATTAACAATAACTGATCAGACAGCACAGGTGATTATTGACACGTGAAACTAACTACCAGTGGTTTGTTTTTGAGAGTTGTTGAATATAGTTTGCAGTCTAATTTCAGGTAAGCAAATATGAGCCAGCTCATGTAAAACTTAACAAACAGACTTAAGTCTACTGGGAAACAGTGATTTGTGGCTATATGACTGAGTTTCCAAAATGGGCCCCTCCCTTAACTGGACATGACAAGCTGAGTTTGTATCTGGGTAAGACATGAGCTCACTCATAATACATGCTTACTCACTAGGTGGATCAAGAAATGCCTCATCCTTATAATGACGTGCCACACCACCTTATGGTATCAAAAAACAAGGGCCTCATTTATTTGCGATCAAAAAGAAGATGACATACTGTTCTCCTTCAACCACATATGCTACTTTTGAAAAGTTTGGGGTCAGTAAGATTTTTTTTTTTTTGAAAGAAAGAAATTATTACTTTAATTCAGCAAGGATGCATTAAATTGATCAAAAGTGACAGGGAAGATATTTATAATGTTAGGATTTCTATTTCAAATAAATGCTGTTTCTACTCTCTATTCATCAAAGAATCCTAAAAAAAATGTTTTACAGTTTCCACAAAAATATTAAGCAGCACAACTGTTTCTTGAACATTAAAGGTGCTCTAAGTGATGTCGGTTTAAAGTAAATACGTTTAAAGTATTGTCAAACAAAACGGAGGCTATAGCTACCCTCCCTCCTCCTCATCCGCGCACTAACCCCCCAAACCACACCCCCAAATCCTTCTTGTCAGTTATTGGCTGGAACAGTTCGTTATGTTTCGTGGTGCGGGTTAGCCCAGTTTGTTTTTGTTGCCGTTTGTGGAGCTTGGGGTGTCTGCAGAGACCGCGTCTTTTTACAGTGTGTTCAGGGGACAAGCGGATAGTGAGGAGATGTTTGCTGTATGTGACAAAACAAGTTTTTGCCTAAAAAACGTGTCACATCGCTTAGAGCACCTTTAAATCAGCATATTAGAATGACTTCTAAACAGGGATGTAGTGGAGGCTAAACGCACGTAAACGCCGTTTACGCACCTCCCAATATTCGGAAATAGCGTTTACCCACCTCCAAAGTGCGTTTATCCACCTCTAAATTGCGTTTATCCACCACTAAATAGCCTGCCGTTCCTAAGACATTTTAAATTAAGCTTATGTCGTATAGTTTCATATTCCTTATTAGTTTCATAGGTTGTAGCCTACTCTTGCATAAAACTCTTTCATATTGCGCTTACTGTCAGTGTTGTTGACTATTACTGACGCGCTGTTGACGCTCGCGCAGCCTCGCGAGGACAAATCTACACACATGAGCGCAGCACACACACACACACACTCAGTTAACAACATACTTCCTATAACAAATCTAAATGTGGAGTTTTTATATTTAATATTTTAACATATGTTAAGCAACCTCAATTATTTTTCCTGAACACCATCACGATTGAAAATGTGACATTTATTTCCTACAACAGTTCAATAAACAGTTCAAATTAAGTCACTTACATTTTAGATGCAATATTGGCTGTTTTTGTTCTGTTTCAGCAGCGAAAATAGTTCCAACCAAAAATCACAGCAGAACCACGGTGCATCTCACAGGAACACTCAACCTGTTTTCATTACTGAATTATTCAGCATTTTGAACGAATCGATTGAGTCAAAGATTCAATGACCCATTCATAAACATGTCTCATTCTTGAATGAATCAGCCGTTTGAACGAATCGTTTGAATGAATGAATGAATGAATGAATGAATGACTCACTCATTAAGACGGTCGCCTGCCGCCACCTAGTGTTATGTTTAAAAGTAGCATTTTCCAATGTTTCTTATATGTAAATTTAAATAAATTTCATAACATTATTTTATGCAATTGTAATTTTTCAGTGTAAATTATTTAATTTGATCAGCCCTACTTAGGGTAACAGCCCTATAATGTCTTATTATTCGAAATAATTAAATTTATTGATCAAACTTAGGAATTTAAAATGAAAGATGAAGCATATAGGCCTACATTTAATAATATTGGGGGAGGGGATGCCCTTTAAAGGTGCAGATATTACAATATGCCGCTTTAAATATCAAAGCTGATTGAACACTGATGAGAATATTGTTTCAGAATAAAATAAAAAAAAATAATAAAATAAAAATCCAGACGAGCAACTTTTTTACTCGGACATGTGAATGACAGATTTACTTGTAGGACAAGCGTATGAAAAGGCTTAATGTCAAGCCATCCCTATAGCAATGTCATCGGTAGACATAGGCCTACACACCGGTAGGCAGTGGCCACGTTACCGGGTGACCACGTCGTGGTCCACCAGAATTTATAGTTTACCCACCTCTTTTTTTACCACTACACCTCTGCTTCTAAAGGATCATGACAATAAAGACTGTAATTATAGTAATTAAAGCAACACTATGTAACATTGTTTACCTTAAAATAATGTTCAGTGGTTCATCAAGTTGTAACAGGGTGAAAGGCACTTCTGCCATCGCCTGACGGGGTCTGAATCACTTTTACTGGCACTATGTATCTTCGGGGTTCGGGTACCCAGATAGCAAAAAATATCGGCACGGCTTCGTTTTGCCGCCGGCCCTAAGCTGTCGGCTATAGGTGCGTCTCGCTGGCGGGGAGCTTACGTTTGCCGCCGAATTCGTCACGCCCAATTTTTGCGAGATGCCGCCGGCGAATAGCTGGCGGGCCGCCGGCTTCATTTTCTCTGGCGGTTGCCTCCGTCGAATGGACCGCGGCCGGCCGGCGGCAAGCCGCTTTGAAATACAAGGATTTCTACTCTCAAAATCGACCAGCCATGGCTATTATAATTTCTTTTGCTCCAAAGCTATTGGGGTTTTTAGGCTATAACAGATTTGACTCTTGATTCCATTATAAGGTTTAGGAAATGACATTTAAATTACTTTGAAACTCTAAAGATTATACAATAATAGGCTATGTAAAATATATTTAATTATTTTATGCAGGTAAAAATTGTTTACATTTCTTTGATTGATGCACATTTGAGACATGCAGCAATAAACCAAAAATTATTTTGCAATAAAACTTACTTGACAATAAATATCTTTCTGATTAGATTTTAAAATAGATATTTAATTCATGGTATGAACAATTTAGCAGATTATTTTTTAAAGGCAATTAAAAAAAATCTAAACACATTATAAATGTTAAAAATGTATTGCTAAAACCCATTGCAAAGACTGTAAACTGTGAAGTAGCCTACTGAATTGTGGAGTTAGACCGTTAAACAGTTCTGCACCATTGGTGTGTTCAGGATTTTTTGGACGGGGCTAAAACAGGGCTCGATGACGCACTGGAGGAGCCGCTGAGGCTGGCTCGTGGCTCGCACATTGTGCATCAGTTGACGGGCTTTGGTTATGGGTTTGCCGCAGTTAGATTAAAACACTTAAATAGCATGGTGTTACACACTCCTGTACAGTAGCCGACGGTATGCACCTACAAGTTGGTTACAACTTACAACCCGCCATTAATCAAGAGAAGAAGAAGATTGCCGAAGTTACTACAGGCTACAGTTTGCTAGCTAGCAAAGTCATCGACTACCGTCGTTTAAGTAAGTATAAGTTTCCCTTTTTTGTAACGCAATATTATGTTTACATTGTTTTAGTTTATATTTTATATTAAAATATCCAAGTTAGTAATCTTTGTTCTTGCAGTATGCTGCTAGGTTAGTCCAGTAGCTAGAGTGGCTAACGTTAGCAAGTGTTAGCTAACAACACATGCTGTTTTGCGTTTGTTACAGGACACAATGAGGTTAACGTTACATGTAGAAATGTAATTAGCTACTTACAGTAGTTAGCCAAAGCTTCACATCTATAAAGACTATAAGTATAACTTATTTTTTTCTAACAAAACATAACATAATAATGTATATAGGTTGTGTAATAAATTATTTTGTTTGTCCGCACAAGTATGCTGCTAGTTCATTTCACAATGTAGATACAGTGGTTAATATTGGTTCTCTTTGATCACTGCAGCAAGCTTTATGGAAAAGAACATGTGACATACAACATGCATGGATTGGTTTGGTGCACCTCATACAAGATGCCAGTAAGCATGGTGTCCTTGATAACATCTCATGCTTCCCATATGAAAACTTCCTTGAGTGCCTGAATAAACAATGGGAGAAAGTCATCGCTCAGTTATTGGCCCTTGGACTCCCCTGGCACCTCGTGTACAGCATGAAGTTTTCTGCTATGAAGGTATATATTCTAGGCCTATGTCTTAGTGTCCAGTGTTTTAACGTATTGAAAATAGTGCCTTTAGTTGTGTCTGTATATATATATTTTTTTATATATATATTTTTTAGGTAGATTTCCAGAGACTCCAGAATGAAAAACAAGCCCTGAGGGAAAGCAATGCATCAGCAGGTGAGAACATGCACTCTTTCTTAAATTTAACTTTTGTGTGCGTGTCCAAAATTACCATATGCCTTTTATTTTGTAGCTTCAGATGACAGCGGCTCACTTCGAGAGCAGGTGAAGCAAGTTGGGACAATGTTGAAGATGTTTGCTCGCACTGGGCAATCAGGTACAACTTGCAAACAACGCAGGCGTTGGTTTAATTCCCACTGGGGCCAACTGTACATGTAGTAGACCTAGATATAACTGTCATAGTTTAGTAGTTGAGGGGCCAGGACTGACTACTTTATTCTTTTATTCTGGGAACCCCTGTAGGTGCAGATCAGACACCAATGCTGACCCCGTAGCATGGACAACAAAATGGACACTATGCTGCAACATTCCAGGAGATCCGTTACTCCCCTAGACACCCAGGAAGATTTGGCGTTACTTGACAACAGTATGAGGCAGGATAAAGAGCTTCAGGAACGATTTGTAAGTGTTCTGATTTCATTTATAACGCCATAGGGTAATCTAAAAAGTAAAATTAAGATTATACACTGCATATTCTACAGTCTGAATCCACAGCCTGTTACATTTTAAATTTATGAGAAGCTTCAGAGAAATGTAATTTGTTACACTTTTTTTGTATTTTCAGCTTCGGTTTTTGGCAATCAAATGTGGGAGGGACCTAAAGACAACCATGTGGCGAATACTTCAGAGTATCTTCTCTAATCACCTTTCCATCAATACAATCTGGACTGGTGTAGGGGATAAAGCATGTTTTAGAGACATGTTCCTGAAGACCATTGTTCAAAGTAAGTTGGATATTTTTTTTTAAATATTTAAGTAGATGTGTATGACCTTATGCTATTCAAATAGAATGACAGATCTGTATTTTCTACAGGAGCCATCCGGAAGAACCCGGCGACCCAGGATGCCACTGATTAGGAGATCCAGGTTAACGTTATGCGTTACCTGAAAGGAGCATCTGACCGTGAAGGGGAAAAAGGTGCCGCACCGCTGAGAGGGACCCACAGCCGACCCCTTAAACCTTGTTACAGTGTTTAACTATTCTATTTTTAAATATAGCTTGTAAATCCTAGATTATACATCTAATACTTGATATCTGCACATTATCTGGTATCCAATATTCTACTTACCGTGACTTCAGTATTGGCTTATTTAATTCTGTCAGTGCTTAACGATTCTATTATAGTTTGTAAATCCTATTTTATGCCTGATATTTGATATTGCACATTAACTAGTACCAAAAATTCTACTTTCATTCCATCAGTGTGCTTAAAGGGATACTGCACTTTTTTTTTGGGAAATAGGCTCATTTTACAACTCCCTCAGAGTTAAACGGTTGAGTTTTACCATTTTCAAATACATTCAGCTGATTTTCTGACATTTAGAACATCAGTAACCAGACAGTTTCTAGTCCCATTGACTTCCATAGTAGGAAAAAAGATATACTATGGAAGTCAATGGGACCAGAAACTGTCTGGTTACTGATATTCTTCTAAATGTCAGAAAATCAGCTGAATGTATTTGAAAATGGTAAAACTCAACTGTTTAACTCTGAGGGAGTTGTAAAATGAGCCTATTTCCAAAAAAAAGTGGAGTATCCCTTTAACTGTTATTCTATTAAAAATAGCTTGGAATACTATACCAAGCTATATCTCTGATAATTGATATTGCACATTACCTGGTACTAAATATTCTACTTCATTCCGTCACAGTGCTTAACTGTTATTCTATTGTTAAAAATAGCTTGTAAATCCTTGTGCCACAGGTCAGCATTGCAGTTATAATGGTATATTGTACTCCAGAGGTTTTACTCTGTTATTACCAATTCACCTATTGTTAGAAATTACTTGTAAATATGATGTTATACCTCAAATTATTTGGTATCACTTACTTTTGTACCAAATATCCTCATTACTTGAGTTTACTGGTAATTCTTTTAATCCCAGAGCTGACCTCTTTATATTATTACCAAGTATTGTAAGTGTTACAATAGTGTTTTTTTTTAACCAAAATTTAATTGGAAACCTGCATGTTAGTGTGTGTGTGTATTTGTATTTTTCTGTTATATTTCAGTGATCTGACATCTTGTTTTAATGACAGTTACTGTACTTTGAAATGTGGAATTAAAATGCCAAATGGAAATGTGTCTGGTTTGATCAATCATTATTCTTGATAAACTGCATGCTATAAATATTAAATATATATATATATATATATATATATATATATATATATATATATATATATATATATATATATATATATATATATATGCAATAAGCGGCGGGGCAGCTCGCTCGAAAATAGCGTTTGCCTCCGACGGGCCGCGGAAGGTCCGCCTTCGGTAGAACGGCGGCTGGCCTGCGGGCCGGCCGCGGAACGAAGGCGGTAGGACGGCGGCTGCCGCTTTTAAAAAGCGGCTGCCGCCGGCGGTGCGCCGTCAAACGTGTTTGCGATTTCGCCATTCTGACGCTTCTACTGCCTCCGGCGCGCCGCCGGCGGTCCGCCGACTCATTGCTATCTGGGTAGTAACAAAACGACAACAAAAAGAACTACAAAATTCGACTGCTTTACGTCAAGCGCTACAATAGTCATTATTTCGTTTTTCTTCGTTTCTGATGTCGCAATACATCATCCTTTCATGAAATCATGTAACATATTTTACCTTGTCTGTGGACATCGTTCATTCTAAAGCCGGTGCTGGATAAACAGCGAGCGTGCGTGCGACAGTAGGCTAAATTATTTACGACAGCGGCAATGGACAATTTCGTTTCCAACCAGTAGGGCGATCGAAGAGGAAAAGTTACTTGGTGTTACTTTGATACACATAATACACTAGTAATTATGCTGAAAATTCAGCTTTGCCATCATAATAATAAAGTACCTCACAACAATTAGTATCTCACAATATTAATGTTTTTGCTATTTTTAATCAAAAAATAGCTTTGATGAGCATATGAAATGTTTAAAAAAAAACATTTTAAAAAATCTTACCAACACCAACAACATTAATTATTGAATGCATAAATGTAATAAATTTCACGTTAAAATGATGGAATGGTTTTAAAAATGCTTAGTTAAACAACAGAAGTATGTAAAAAGTATGTATATCAGTTCTGCCATAATATTATGCCTTTAAGATTAATCAAAGGGCCAAAAGTGCATATTTGTCATATTCATGTGATTGAAAAGATAGCAAAGCGACCTTTGGTTTGAGTTACTTTTAACAGACTTGATGAGATATTGAGATATCCAACAATATCTTACATTTGTATTTTATTTATAGAGCTTTCTAAGAAATGCCACATCCTTCACCACTTGATCACTCCATCATACCAAATATGTGGAGTTTGAGATGGTCTCCCTGAAGAAGTATGCAATGTGGAAACTACAGTGCAGTTTCAGCTAGAATACATGATTGGGGCTTGTGGGACAATGACAAGTTCTCAGTGCTGTAAGACTGCCCAGAGCTTTGTTCTTGTTGTCTATCTGCAAAGACTCAAACATAAGACCACTTAGCCTAGAGCACCAGACGGAAACCTTTAATAACTGTTTGCTATTCTTTGGAGGACAGACTCTGACAGCCGCCGCAGTGAGCGTGGAGAACCATGACCTCCCCGAATAGCAGAGTTTAGACACTGTGGTTCATCCACCTGCTCAACTTCAACCCAAATAAATGTCAGAGATTAAACCAATAGCTATATATAAAATGCAAAATGTCACAGACACATAGACTTCATAAAAACTAAAGCTACAATTTGCAGTGTAATTTTAGTTATGCAAATATCAGCTAGCTTATGTAAAATGTGTGGTCATGACTGAGGGATCCAAACATCCCCTCGATTGTATAATGTTATTACCTTATAGTATGCTATTTCTGTCATGACAACTCTCTGAGTGTTTGGCATGGTAATAAATATGACAATGTTGATATGTTTGGTCTTGGCGGAATAGATCTGCTTCACTGCTGCTGCTACTACCAATATATGTTGGTATAATAATAATAATAATAATTTAGTTTTTTTTAGTACTGCCTGGCCTGTGTCTGAACTTGTTCCTCCCTTCTCTCCCCAATGCAAAATAAGCTAGCAGTATTACCTAATAAGCACAAGAGGAGCTGGAACCATTTGTTTATACTTTCTGTGTAATGAGTGAGTGGTTCAGAAAGATCTTTAGTCTCAATCCAAACATTTAAATTTAGCATCATTGTTTTAATCGGATGCCATGTACTGTATCTGGTCTGACTCAAAGATAAACATTAAAGGAGAAGAATCTAGCAATCTTTTTTTGCGCTAAATGGTACCAAGGCAATGGAAAGAAGAGATGTTTCCCAAATGAGTCATATTGTTTACTCTAATATTCTTGACATCAAACAACATCAATTTACAAACTTTAGGAAGGAAATGTGTGCCACCTAATGGCTGATGTGTTCATATCTGCACTGGACAGCTGTTTTGAACGTGTTGAGCATGTATTTTGAAACATGGATAAAGTATCAGAAAACAAAAAAAATTAGCTAAACTATAAAGAAAACAAACCACTATTACTGTATAACATTCTTGAGACCATCAGCAAAAGGGAAAAGTTTGACATGTTTTATTACTTTTTCATTTTGTACAAAATGCAAGTTTAACTTACTAATGGAAAACAGAGGTGGTAAATAATATTGTATAATAAAATAAACAGTATCTCAAATGCTGGTAAGTGATAAAGAAAATAGACAAGTGACAATACACATCTGACACATCTATATAATGTAATGACATTGTGACTTGATATATCAAAAGAGAGAATAGTAAGGCATGTATTTAATTCAATTTTTGATGTATACACGCTTTACCATAAGTAGAAAAACACCCTATTACACTGTTTGGCCATAACATCCTCTTCCTGTCAGTCCACATCCGGTCTTTATAACTTCACAGGAAGTAAAAAGGCAGTTTTTAATGGTTCCCCTGAAACAAGCTTACAATCACCATTGTAATAGTATCCTACAAAAACAAAGGCCTTGATCATTTTGATGCCTATAGAATCCTTCAAACAATGGGGTCATGTTTGCCATGGTTTATATCGATGAGGATCATGGGAGATCAGATCTAAAACTAAGAGAGTGCATGCTTCATTTAAATGGGGATGTGGAAAGAGTCTTTGATCCACTGATCTCGGGAGTTCTGAGTGGGCTGAGGAAGGGATAACAGCGTCTCCTCACTCTCCCCTTCATTTTCCTCTTCATCTTCCTCATCTTCATCTTCAGAATAGCCATTTTCGATGTTGAAGGAGCTCTCGCACAAAGAAGAGGAGATGTCCTGGAAAGCTCCTTTGTATTCCTGTATGGACTCATATAGGGACCACAACTGGCACAGCAAGGACATGTCTAACTGTCGAAGACCAACCTGCAAAAGACACAAGAACATAATATGATATCATATTATGAGCTATGTGGAGTTCGTATACATATTTTAATTACCTTTAATGTACAAACAATATGTTCAAACAGCTGTTATGAGTTTGGATTGTAAAAATTAAACATTTCATAGGGAAAAGAAACTCCCTTTAAAAAAATACACGGTAAAAAAATATATTATTAATAAGTTATAACAACATATGTTTTACATTGCCGTAACTCATCAAAATAAGCTAATCAATTTTCAACTTTTTTCAGTTATTCAAGATTCAACTCATTTTTAAGTCAGTTTAATGCAATGTTAATTGAAATTAAATAGTAAGCCAAGTTAGTAGTACTTAAAAATGTAAGGCAGCTCATTTTTACAGTGTAACGTTGCTTTCAATAAAACTGTCAAGGAAATGTTAAACTTTTATTAAAATGCATTTCAAACTAAAATGACTGTCATACAAAAATATTATTTAATGATTAATTAAATAAATAAAAATTCTTGAAAAAAGCTGACAATCTTTTATTATAGCTACATCCTTTTTAGCCTACATTAGCTTTTATTATTAGCTTTTAGGGTTCTTAAAAAAAGTTGTACTCAGGTCAAAAGGAGTAAACCTAAAAAGCTTGATATTCTTACAAATATTTTTGTAAAAAGTTTTTCAAACATGTATGAAACTACAAGGAATACGATTACAAATTTAGCCTACATTTCATTTACATTTTCAAAAAAACGGCACATATTTTAAACTAGACTTTTAAAAGATATACTTTTTAAATGGGTGGTATATGCCCTTTTCACAAGATGTAGGCTAAAATAAGTCTTTAATGTCCCCAAAGTGTGTATGTGAAGTTTTAGCTCAAAATACCCCACAGATATTTTTATATAGATGTTAAAATTGTCCCTTTTTGAGGGTGAGCAAAAACGCATTATTTTTGTCTGACCCTTTAAATGCAAATGAGCTGCTGCTCCCGGGACAGAGTGCGGAGCTTCAACAGCTCGTGTCCTTTTACCTCACACCATCACACAGACATGCACAGAAACTTTCTAAAACTTTTAGCCTTTTATGTTCAAACCGGAGTCAAACAAAGATGGAGAGACTCAAGAAGAAGAGACAACATGTAGAATGCAACTGGACATTTCTGAATGGTTAGTAAAAGAATTTATGTAGCTGATGTGGAGTTAAAGGTGAACTAAGTAACTTTTTTACCTTAACCGAACAGCTTTGGAGTCATTGTAATGTTTATATTACTGATTTTGTGTGGAATGGGTAAACTGATAAACATTATCGGTTTTGATGAGGGAAAAAAAACAAATCGACCCTTTATATTAATTTAATGAAATAAGGCAGTCTATAGGCTATAGTTTGGAAGCTTGTTTCCGCCATAGAATAAAACATTTTAAAAGATAATTGCGACTTTTTATCTCAAAATTGCGAGTTTACATCTCACAATTCTGACTTTATTTCTCAGAATTGTGAGATATAAAATCAGAATTTCGTGAAATAAAGTCAGAATTGCGTGAAATAAAGTCACAATTGCTTCTTTTTTTATTTTTATTTTTTTACCCCAGAATAGTTTAGGCCTATATCTCACAATTCAATTCTGACTTTGTAACACGCAATTGCGACTTTATATCATGCAATTCTGCCTTTATATCTCCCAATTGCGTATTATAAACTCAGAATTGCGACATAAACATGAAAACATGAAAAAAGTCAGAATTTCAAGCTATATTTCTCACACTTTATATCACGCAATTTTGACTTAATAACAGGCAACAATTGCGACTTTAGGCCTATATCACGCAATTCTGACTTTATAGCTAACCTGCAATTTCCACTTTATATCACGTAATTCTGAGATAAAAAGTCAGAATTGTGAGATAAAAAAATCGCAAATACATTTTTTATTTTTCACTCTGTGGCGGAAACATGCTCCAGGTGCAATGCAAGTGATTGTGCCGGCCTTATTACATTGTCTGCTATATATTTACTTCTTATTTATTAAATACAGGCAATTGGTTGATAAAATAGTCATCAAAATTAAGATACAATTTATACTAAACGAAAATCTTTTAAAAAAAGTCTTTCTACAAAACAAACCTCAAGTGGTCAAAATAATGTTTTACCCACTCCATGTCTCCAGAAATATTGCAGCTTTAGCGCTTATCATTAGCTTGTGAAAGTGTGAAAATAATTTCCAGTAAAGGACAATGTTGCAACAGTCGTTGTTTAGGTACCTTAAACGCGCACGTACAGTCTCTGAGTCATCACTGCAGCCAGGAGATGAAGGAGAGCTGAGAATAAGATCCACATCACCTATAGCACATCTTCGTGTGCGACTACGCAGCTAGCGCGACCAGCGCCGTTGACGGCGCCAGCGCCTCTGCCTATCCCATGAGTCCTAATAAATGCAATTCCAACTATTTCTGAAGTGCTTCTTTTATAAAGAACACTGCTTTTTCTTTTATCGGGAAACGCAGCCCATGATGCGTATGGGGATTCCAAAGCGCTCTTCTTTGGTCAGAACCAAGGAGAGCGATCGCGGATAGGTCCGTCTTGATTCCATATGCAGCGAAACTTTTTAATAATGCAACAAAATATTTAAAGAGCATCAAGCTATTGAAATCTATATTATGCAGCCTACATACAGATATATTAGACCTGCGCGAAAGAGAAAAAAAAATGTGTATGTGTCACTGTACCCAGCACTTTTGAAAATGCACTTCCGAATGCGTCTCTGTCCCCAGCACATTTCAAGCCAAACTGACGCCCATGCATATTCTGTCATGATAATCTATTAATCGTGTTCCGGGGGCGGGGTTTACGTAAAAAAATTAGTGATGTCACTATCCTGGTAGTTTGTTGTAGTCCTTAAAAAACGATTTCTTTAAAAGCAAATACCTTCTTTTGCTTTGAACTTTGGCAATTTTCAGATGTTGTTTAATGCTCAAACAGCAACCTTACAAACACACTAACTAAAGTTAGAAAAGTTCAATCATCAACCACCCCTTTAAATAATCTCTGACCCATTTATCTTTGACCCAAAAATAGCTGTCAATTTAACAGATATCCATTGAAGGTCACAATGGTACATTCAGGCGTTGTCTCGTACCATCTCTTTGCGCAGCACGGCCAGCGCTGCGTCAAGGCTCGCTGGTTTACTGCGGCCAAGACAGTCGCTCACTCTGGACTTGCTGATGTCCGCTTGTATGCGTGTCCTCTTGCTGTAGACCTTCTCAATGTCCCTCCACGATCCCCCGCTCGAGTTTAGGATGCCACTCAGTCCTTTGGGTAACGGAGGCAAACCTTCAATGGAACAGACGCTTCCAGCCGGACAATCCGCTGGACTGGACTGAAAACCGTTCATTTCCGATTTCACTGTTTTCGCTTTTAAAATAAAATCCTGGTTTGAAACTTTTCTAGGCCTGGTGTTGTTGTTTTACTCATTTATTTTTGAACACCATTAAAAATATGCAATTGAGATTAAATGTAGGCTGCTACTATCTCGCTATTAAAAGACAAGCTATATGAGCGCATGACCTTACTGCAACTGTCACGTCTAAAAACTAACTTCCGGAAAATATAAAGAAAAGTCATATGCGATATTCCTCATATGTAACCGCTGGTGTAAACTAAATTATAACTAACTAACAGCTTGTTTACACCGTATCTCTTCAGGAGGCATATGCTTTTCCGCTCTTCCTTTCTTGCATTTCGTCGTAAAGCAGCGCATTTATTCTACACCTCGAGATGAAAACAAATCCCAACCCTTAGATATAAGCAAAACTGGTCAGGGAACCCTGGTCGGGAGATTAAGGCGCCCCGCTTTGTTTTCGTTTAACGTTTTCTTTTGTCTTGTGCAGCTAAACCTCGCCCACTGAATCTCTCCGCCCAGTGCGGCGTTTGGCCACAGTGAGGCGCTGTTTCTCATTTCCAGCAGTAAGCTCAATAAAACCATGGCTGAATCATAGACGGGCTGCATCCGAAATCGCATTCTTCCCTATATAGTAAGCAAAAAAACAGTAGGCTGTGACAAATGAAATGTCCGAATTGCCAAATGAAATGTCCCAATTCATAGTAGCCTACTCATAAAAAAAAGAGTATTCAAAAAGTACCAGGATGACCTACTTCCGCAGAGATTCTGAAGTGTGCATATGATGACAACGGGAGAGTATATGTGAATGGCATGTTGTATGTCGGAATACATTCATAAGCCACCTTTCCACTGCACATAGTATGACATTACTCCACGACCGCTAAAAATGTATGTTCTGCATAGTATGACTGTCACTGTGTATAGTATACATTTTAAATAATATAATAAACACACTCATACTATACAGAACATAAATTTTTTAGTGGTCGTGGAGTAATTACTTAGGCTACTCAAAGTAAGTACCTACTCAAGAGAGTAGGCTATGCAATTTCGGACGCAGCCTATCTGATGTAGCCAATCATGTTATTTCTTTCCTTGTGTATATTATTGTGTTTCAATGAATATTTAAAGACCCCTGTGGTGAAAATCAACTATTTAATCTTATTTATTTTATATGCCTATGTGGTGCTTTTAATAAGCTTTAGGACAAACCATGTGCAAATTCACAAGTCAACACCATTGCTTGGTGTATTTTCTCTTTAAAACTGCAATGAACCAAAGACTGTTTGTTTGAAATTGCTGTTATCTACGTCACAAATATTTTGTAACCAATCATGTCAACATGCAGGTGGGCTTTAGCATATCATTAACTAACTGCTGCAAAGCAGGGGAGTCTCAAGAGAAGCCAGGTTAACCCAGTATATTTTTCTGTTGATATGAAAAATCAGGTACATTTAGCAATATAGCAGGTGTATTATGTATATGATGTAGTATATTACGATGTTACTGATATTCTAAGTTGTTCAAAGCATTTCTAAGAATGCTGATTTTTAGAAGGCAGCTGCTGACTTTGAGATGGTGAATGGGAATATGGTTTGTGTAACATTAGCAACACATTATTAGCTGTTTGATAATGTAGTCAAGCAAAAGGATAATCATATTAATCATCGTTATGTCCGAAGTTGAAGAGAGCGATACATAAAACTCACTACCATTCCGATACATTGATTTGTAGAATACCTTTTGTGTGCAAACCCCCCCCAAAAATAACGACTTTATTCAACTAATAATTTCCTTCTCTGTTGGTCTCGAGTGAGTTCACGTAGTGTACGGCGCAGCGCTTCTGTGTTGTACGCACAAAAAGTATTCTCGTCGCTTGATAAACTTAAGATTGAGCCACTGTAGTCACTTGGACTATTAACAATGTCTTTAATGACTTTTCTGGGCCAGCAAATTTCAATAGAAGCCTATGGAGGAGTGATCCAGCTATCAGATTTAATCAAAAATATCTTTAATTTGTGTTCCGAAGAAGAACGAAAGTCTTACGGAAATGGAACAACATGAGGGTGGATAAATTAGACCGAATTTTCATTTTTGGGTGAACTATCCCTTTAAAGGCTTCATCTGAGCTTTGGTGGCCACAGTGAGGCGCTGTTTCTCATTTTCAGCAGTAATCATAATAAAACCATTGAAGCAGATCATGTTCTTTCTTTCCTTAAGCATTTTCTTGAGTCTAAAATACTTTTTTAAAGGCTTGATCTGAGCTTTGTGTGGGAAAAATTAATATCTAACGTGAAAACTTGAGCACCACGTTTTTTTAGAGTACTGTGTCAAACGCAAGCACAAGTCTGTCCACGAGTGTTTACACAGAAAACCGATGAAATAGTCGTGCAGTAGAATCAAAAAGGCAATGCCTAGAAACACCCTTTTTTTTTGTTGAACTTTATTAACGCTAGCACAATGGTCACTTCTGTCTATTGCTTGTTTACAAAGAAAAACTATAGAAAAGCGCCGTAGTGGAAGGCAAAAACAGGTTTTCCCCATTCCATTGCTTGCATCTCATCTTTTTCAATGCAAAAACGTGTTCTATATCAGGTTTTTTTGTTGTTGCTTTCAACAACGGCAGACGCAGGGCAGCGAAACAAACAAAACGTCTGTATACGTCATTGAGGCTGCTTCATTTCAGTAAACTGACCACAACATTCCAAAGCCATTAAGATATTATGCTTCACTAGAATTAACAGTCAATTTTATAATAGTTAATATTCTGAAAGAAGACATCCTTTATGACGTATGCGGCCGACGAAAGCGACCACCGGAGGACGCAGTCTTCGAAATGAGAGATGGCTAGTATCAAACCTAAGATGATGCTATTCCTTACCATGGCATAGCTCATAGCACCAAAATGGTGCCACTGTAGTAACATTGTCACAACAGTCAATTCAGTGCTTTCAGAAAATATGGATTTCATAAAGAAATGGGGGGGGGTTTGACAGCTTTTGTATTTTAACACACAACAGTCACATGCTGCTTTGGAACAAACAACTGAAACACTCCATTGAGTATGTTACTATCTATCTATCTATATATATATATATATTATATATATATATATAATATATATATATATATATATATATATATATATATAATATATATATAAAGTGCTGTTCATATTTCATATTATATGTGTGTGTGCTGTTACAGCCCTGTTTGTAATTCAGTCTTATGAGAGCTGCAGCTCTTTCAAGCTACGCAGGGATTCGGCACAGCCTCGGATGAGATTGCAGAGCTGGATACTGGCCTCCACTGACGCAGAGTGCTGGAGCTCCTGCGTGGCCCATCTGAGTTTGTGTAGCACTGCCTCCTCTGCGCTCGACAAGGCTGCGTGTTGGAGGGTGTTACCCAAGGACCCTGAAGGAGGTGTAGTCTGGACAGGAGGGTTGGCAGGTGGCAGGAAGTTTGCGCTGGCAGGAGGGGCAGAAACAGGAGTGGACTGTGTGGTGAGAAGGGGACCTCTCAGTCCAGACGCGGCCCCCTCGCAGTGCTCCGGCCGGGGCTGGCCCGTGATGGAGAGAGGGGGTTCGCTGGATGAGGCTCCATTAGATTCAGGGAGAGACTGACTCGCAAGCTGACGCTCTCGTACCTGTGACAAGGCTGCCTGGGCATTCAAAGCTGAAAAGGAAAGTGAACAAGTTAACAGAGATGCACAAGAGTCAAGACTGTACATTCATAAACAATTTAAGAGGCTGCATTTAAACGTACCTGGGTTGTCCTTGTCAACATCGGAGTCCAGCTCTTGACAAGCAACACAGTAATATTTCTTCTGCTTATCTTGCAGCAGAATTGTCTGAAAACATAGGACAATTCATTGCATTCCTTAATTCATACATATTGTAATCAGAAATAAATATTAATCAATATAATTACAGTGGTCTAGATGCCAGAGAATGCTTGTAAAATGCTTATGTTACATCATTACTTCAGTTTTGAGTGCAACATAATCCTTCAGAAATCATCCTGATTTGTTGCTCAAGAAGCATTTCTTATTATTATCAATGTTGAAAACGGTTGTATTGCTTAAAATATTTGTGGAAACCGTGATAATTTTTTTTAGGATTCTAAGATCAAAAGTATAATAAAAATATTTTTGTTTTATTTAAATGTCTGTAGTGTCACTTTTAAACAATTTAAAGCACATCCGAGTGAAACAAAGTGGTGCTCACTACAGAGCCAAATGACGTCTAGCTCCATCTCTCTGGATGTCATGGGTTGAGCTTGACCTAGTCCAACTCCACCTCTGTGTGTCTAATGGGTGGAAGGAGAGTGTTGGGTAGGGTTAGGAAGAGGTCAGACCTTCTACTTCCACTCATTATGACCAAATTACATCCAGAAAGGGGAAGCTGGACTTCATGCTCAACCTATGGCTCTGCAGTGAGCAGCCTCAGCGAAACGGCTTTTCAAAAAAAAAAAAAAAAAAAAAAAAAAAAATATATATATATATATATATATATATATATATATATATATATATATATATATATATTATATATATATATAGGGCGGTACTCGATTTTGTCCATCAGGAATTGATTAGCCTTTTTCACATGGAATCGGAAACTGTGTCACACAGGGTAAAGTTACTTCAGCGACGGGTCTGCGCCTATTATATTAGTATGCACTTTTCTAAAATAACGTTTCCTACCTTTTCTGTTTTCCAAGTTGTTGTTATATAATCTACGAGGTTTTACTTGTTTGTAATTTACACGGCCACTCAGACTGCTGACTTACTGTGATATTACGCTCAAATTTGCCGTGGTTGGTTTGTATTCACCGGCTGACGTGTCATTAACTGAAATATTGACTATTCACTGAAATATTTCCCTCGAAACACCACACCATGAGAAACTTAAAACATTTATTCTGACTACAAATGCACATTCCAATGCACAAAAGTTTACCCTACGTGCACAAATCCAAAAGCCAAAAACTCGGAAGTGTAAAAAAGGCTAATTGGATCATTGTCAATACGAGGGCAAATCAATTGTAGAAAAATTGTGATGTCCATGAATAAATCTTTTATAAATACTGAATATTCAATAAAAAATAAGATTTCATATCGTCTTTAAAGCGTCCTTGGTGCATACAAGTATTTAATTCTTTAAAATCGTACTGTTTATATATATATATGCCCTAATATTAAAAATTCTAGCCAGTAAAAAAAAAAATAATAAAAAAAAAAATATATATATATACATATATATACACACACACACACAATTACTGGCCAGAATTTTAATATTAGGGCATACTTACAGTTTTTAAATATGGTACCTCAATGTGTGTGTGTGTATGTATATATGTGTGTGTGTGTATATTAACAATAATGTTATGAAGTCACTGATGAGTGAATGTAAGGTGTTTTACTCTCACCCCACACAGCTCACAGCAATCCCCCAGCATCTTATATCCCTTCAGCAGATAGTCCCCCATCAGCTTGCTGATCTTGTCCTGCCGCTCCCGTCGAGCCTGAATCACCTTCATCTCCGCCTCGGAGGGAGGTTCCCATTCAAAGTCTTCATCTAGATTCATCAAAGCACATGGATTCCTCATGTGTGTGTCATTAATGTACAGATGGCAAACAGCCAGCCAGCTAACATCCATGTGTTTGGAAACTTCAGACTGTTACGTTACACGACTTTAGGTTAGGTAGTCCATAGACTATATACAATAAGGTTGTCACTAATAATCATTTATGATAAAGGCATTATACAGACTTAAGTATTTTTAATACATTAAAGCTACACACCGACATGCCGACAGACATTGAAGCGCTAACCTGCTAGCGTGAGATGTTATTTTAGCGCGGCTGCACGTGCACTAGTTTACCACGACGGAAGTAAGTGAAGTGGCTGAAGATTATTGAGAGATATAAATAGGGAAGTCAACAACAGAATAAGCAAAATATGACTTTATTCACATTTTACCTGCGTTAAGGGCCATGCTTTCCTCATCAGCCGCCTCACAACACAGATAACGTTTCCTGCTGCTAGAAACATCAGCGGTGTGTAAAGTGACGATAAAACGGACTGACGCCATCTAGCGAGCTGAATGTAGGTCCTGGCCTATTTTTTTTTTTTTTTTTTTACAGTCTATGCTCCTGACCACCAGGGTTCTCCTGACCAGTCTATGGTCCTGACTCATGCAGTTTTGTTTTCACTTTTATCCAACATGATGACCACATTGAAAATCTGACACACACACACACACACACACACACACACACACACACACACACACACACACACACACACACACACACACACACACACACACACACACACACACACACACACACACACACACACACACACACACACACACACACACCACACACACACACACACACACACACACACACACACACACACACACACACACACACACACCCAAGATTAATAAAAACTGTACAAATAGGCTACATGTACAAATGTTACATGCTCATTGTTACGTAATGTTAGTTAATGCATTCAAACTTATATGTAGGGATCTATATAGAACATAAACATCATTTAACTTTGTTTCTAAGAGTGTAATGTTAACTAATTGAACATTATTGTAAAGTTTATTTATTTTTTATTATAATCTTTCTTATTATCTTACTATCATTATTGAATCTGGTGTGTCAGCAGCTAATAAAGACATTTTGAATTTCAAACAACATGAACACAGAACTTAACTACAATGTGAATAGTTGCATTTACACATCAGACACACAAAATGTTTTTTGATGTTATATCAGACCAACACTCAATTGTTCTAATAATAGTCTCAGCTGAGTGCCACTATGGCTGGTTTGGGTTTTGCTCGTGCAATCCCAGCAGGGTCCCCTACAGTCTCCTCTCCAAGGACACTGTCCTCTCGCCAGTTTCCACGCCACAGTGTGCTGAGCCAGCGCAAAGTGCTCTCATCCCAGTTTTCTGGCAGCTGCAGCATGAGATACCCTGCTGAGATGATGCTGGCTGCTGCTGCTCGCACATGGCTAATGTGTAGAGTTACGGTCACAAATGTATCTACAGCTTGAAAAAGAGAGAGAGATGGCAATAGACTTGACCATGGAAAAATATGCAAGGTGCAAAAACAGAAATTAAATGTTTTACATGACATCTAGGCCTATAGAGTGCTGCAGGGATGATGTATTTTTTTAGGCCAAAACCTGGACAAGAGTTAGCATTTTAGCACTTTCTGTCAAAAGTCAATGGGGTTTTTGAATGGGTTTTTGGCGATGCTAACTTCTACAAAAATCACTGCAGCACTCTTCACATGTCTGTGAGGATTCAAAAGGTTTATTTTTATGTTAATATGTACTGTACAAATACATACCTGCACTCGCTGGGATGGTCAAGAGAATTCCAAGAGAAATTAAACTGGGGTACGTAAACATTCCTCCCAGATTTACCAGCACATTGAAAACTTAGGAGAAAACAGGACAAAAATTAGTTAAAAGTTATGTGTCAAATAAAAATCTGACCTATTTTGTTTTGAATATTTAATAATATTATGAATAAAATTAATTATGAAATCATAAAAACTTTAATTATTAATAATGAATAACAATAATATCATTTAAATACAACATATGTATTTTTAATTTTCAAACTTCAGAATTTATAAACATTAAATGTGTGGAATCATTATTACATAATGGATAGTGGAAAGCATAAGTTACCAAGCAGTAGAGAAGCCATGACACAGAGTTTATCCCAGGGGATGTGCTGAGAGGGAGGCCAGTATTCCACATGTGTGAAATAAAGCAATACACACACCCAGGAGTGGAGGACGAAACTACACAGACCCACGCAGGATAGTAACACACTGGCAGGCCCTGGATGGACATTCCCTACACGCTTTCTGAAAAGCACCTGAGACATGAAGCCATCAGTTGTTAAAGTAAAACTGATGTTGTTCCATCAGTTGTTTACGCACTTAAATGAATTTCTTAACCTCACACAGTATTCTAGAGTTTTGTAGTGAATAAGTAATTTTAAGAATTGATAATTGTTTCAGTTATGAATGACTTTAATGATTAATGAATTAATGATTCAATGACTCGTTTATAATACAAAATTCATAATACAAAATCACCACCTACTGACACAACTGCATAGCCTAATTGAATAACGTGACACAGTCAGTCACTAAACGAAAGTGAACGTTTCATAAAGAATCTTTCTGATGATTCAAAAGAGTCACATGGGATGAATTAAAATCCCCACCACTAGTGCTGACCTTGAATAAAGCAGAAGTTGAAGCTGAGCCAACTCCCAGTGCCACTCCTGTGATTGAGTCGCTGTGAAAACCGTCCCCATAGACCAACATAACAATGCCAGTGATGGACAGGACGGCAGCTACTACCTAAATAGAAAAAAAAAAATATATATATATATATATATATATATATATATATAGATATATATATATATATATTTGTGATTGCCTCACACACACACACACACACACACACACACACACACACACACACACACACACACACACACACAAACCACACACACACACACACACACACCACACACAGACACACCACACACACACACACACACACACACACACAAACACACACACACACACACACACACACACACACACACACACACACACACACACACACACACACACACACACACACACACACACACACAACACACACACACACACACACACACACACACAACACACACACACACACACACACACACTCACGCTATCCTGTTTGATTGCTCACCCTGACACCCATGAAGCGGTCCTTGAGTCCGATCCATGAAAGGAGAAAAGTAAAAGCTTGGCTGCAGCAGAGAACGGCACTTACGTCCACTTTGGATATGCGGCAAAGCGCCAATAAATACAAATATCCAGATAAGCTCCATAGCACAGAGAATGGAGCTGCTCCTTTCAGAACAATCCTTACGGACAGTTCTTCACCCAGGAACTGACTACATTTTCTGTACGTCAAAAGAGAATAGAAAGGCCTATAAGGCTACAGCAGCACGTCACACCAAAATGATCGCACAACAATCTTTATCACTCATTTTTTCAGTAGTGAAATAGATGTAAACTGGGGCAAGTAGTCACAAGAGCTTTATCACAGTCATTAATCCAAAAGTCCAATAATACAACAAAGCAATAAGCCCCAAGCCGTGGTTTACAGTGAATTTAGAACAGTTAAAGGCGCTTCATGGCCTATTGCTTTTATAAAACAGTTAATCCAAAATACTTATACCAATCAGAATCAAGGACAGGAGTTATCAGTTTTATAAATGTGTTTTCTCTAGCAGAGGGTTTGTAAAAATTAATTAAAAAATAGGGTTAGGGTTAGAAGTGAATGATGCAAAATGTAAACAATGTGCAAAATGTATTACTTAAATGTGGGTCAAAACAATGGCTCACTATTGAGGCACGTTGTCACAAAAGGTCAGTGAGTCTGAAAAGAACTTTGAGAATTATTAATTGGAGTAAAAACTTGCCCCTGTCCCCTATCAATTAATTCAAAGAATGATTTATTTGCATGTGAATTTTTCTTCAACAAAAAAACAATATCCACAATTCTTTCACTAGTAAAGATGAATGTATGCAGTTTTATTAATAGAACGGCCTAAACCCCATGTGTAAAAATACAGCTTAGTCAGGACTCTGTGCACAGTGCAATTTATAATAAAGCTTTAACCTATCCCAAATGATAATGCTGAAGGTTTTGCTGTTATACCAACAACTGCCAGCCAGTTTCAGTGATGACTTTGCACTCATTATGGGTTGTTGGCCACTCATAGATTCATTAATAAAGTGGCAATTTGTTTAGCTCTACTAGAAGCTGGAAGGATTAGGGACTGAAAGCAGCTTGCACTAAACAGCTTTCAGAACATTAAGTCAAAATAAGAATGATATACAGTACAATAATGTTTATTTTACTTGATTTAATTGCTTCAGCACTCTAGCAAATTAATACTGGACTGCCAAACATACATACAATAGCAAGTCATGAAGATTATTTAAAACAATCCAGTGTTCATTTTAAATGTTTTCTTCTGACCTGAACTCGGTGGTCGGCAACTGCTTCTGTTTCTCCGTGAGAAGATGACACAGATAGTAGAAGGGAAAAAAGAGAATATTCCAGATGCTACAGAACCAAATGATAAAGAAAGGGGTGGGATGTTTTATCAGAGTTTCTTTAGCACTGTGAGTACCCCAGGCCCAGGAAACAGCCACACAAGCCCCTAAAATAAGGCCACAGGTCACCCTCCATACAGCTCGGAATAGCCATCGAGTGCAGCAACGTTTAGATGGTCTTTCTGCATCAGATTCATCCTCAACTAAGTTCTGTTCCTGGGGATCCTTCTCACTTGCTAAGAAAAAAACAAAGACAAGTCATTTAGAGAATTACAATTGTCACCCTTTCCTACTTCTACGTTTGATAGATTTCCATACACTCTTAAAATATAGGTTCAAAAAAAGAGTGATGCCATAACTTCTCTTTTTTGGAACCTATATTTTATTTTTAACCCATTTTGGGTTCCCCATAGAACCTTTTTTTATAGTGTGAAAAATATTTCCTTGATATTTAGATAAAATCTCCTACAAAATATGTATTTTTCATTATAAAGATCCTTTTGTGCAATGGAAGTTAGAAGTTATTAAACAAAAAATCACACTAGACAGGGTTAGCAAACTTCATCCATCTTGTTTACTCCTTCACTTTCGTTCTCACACACATTACCTCAGAAATCAACACTTCAAAATAGTAGTTACAATATAATTAACTTATGAACACAACATAAAGGTTCCATGGATGATAAAGTTTTAGGTTGTCCCAATAACTATGATATAAATACTACACAGAGCTAAAAAAAAAAAAAACATTACCTGGTGTATGCAGGTGAAGTGTGATGGGTAGAGGACCGGAGGAAGGAGATATCTTGGCTGAGAGTTTGTTCATTGTTTGTTGTGCTCTCCTAAAAAAAACCCTAACCCTTAGGTCAGGGTTCTGAGCCCCTCTCTATGAGGTCGGGCTCTCATACCAGTAATATGCTTTAAGTAAACCCACATGCTAAGTGCAGATTACTACAGATCCACCTGTGATTAAAAATCTAAGGTTTAACAGCTTACAGTCCACTTGCTAAATGCTGTTAAATCACAGTTAGTGATAATGAGTAATAGAAAACTATAAAAAGAGCGAGAGTGAGGTTTTGCATTGACAGTTTTTTGTTTTTCTGAATGTGAAAGAGTGTATTTTCTGACTTGTCCTAGTCATGTGTCATGTCATTAAGAAGATTTTTTCAGATAGTTTTCTGTCATAAATTTGGGCACTATTACTGGTCAGAAAATAGGTAGGCTATATCTCATTTTGAACACAATAACCTTTTGTGACAACATGACCCAGTAGCTGTGTATTGTTCTGACCAACAATAGTCTGCCTGAAAATCATCAAACAACAGCAGTTTGCTACTTCCCTATTTCATCAGTTGTCAGTTTATCAATTCTCTAAAGTTTTAAGGGTAAAACTTTACAAGGTCTCATTTGTTGAAGCATTAAATACACCTTTTGATCTTCAAACTGTATTAGTAAATGTTGAGATTAACATTGACTAAGATTGATAAATGAAGCAGAAGTATTGTTCAGTAATGTTAACGAATGAAACCCTTTCAACTATATTCACACGTTTACCATTCAGTGTTTTATAATTTATACCAATCCATATAAATACAAATGTCCATGAAGGTTTTGGAGGTATTTTATTTGGTTTAATGACTCGAGTCAAAAATTCCACAGATGACAAAACAAACATTACACAAAGTCACATGAGTTGCTGTGATTTAAATGACTAGACTCTAGGCAAGACACGTTAACACACGCATATAATGAAGTGATCAAACACACATTTTGAAATTCCTCAGTCAGACACACTTTGTAACCTATGGGCTAATGTATAGGTAATATGATGACCATCAGGGACTGAGTACCTCAAGGCAACCATTCACCCCACACATTTGTCTTCAAGTTGGATTTATTATTTAAACTGTAATTTCATTGCCATCAGTATGACCTAGCGACTTTGCTAAGTGATATTGATGGTTTTTTTGTTGTTGTGAGGTACTCCTGTCACTGTCTGAGACGCCTTCTTTACTTAATGGGGAGACATGTGACTTTTTCCTGTGCTGTCTCGCTGTGAGGGAATGTACTCAAGAGTAACGTCTGTCCTGTGGAATCTTACATGGGCTTTCAGTCTGTTATAATCAGAGAGGGAGACAAAGAAATTGGGTGAGATACCTCACGGCAAAAAACACTGGTAGACCAACTTTGGCCATGGGAAGAATGAAGAGAATAGAGGTTGCTTGTTTACCTTTGGGTTTGGGGTGCATGAGGGTCAGAGGCAGCTCTACTGTCACATCACTGTAAGGAGAAAACAACAGGTTAGATAAAGGCCATTTCTGATTTCCAATAATGCATGTAAATTGTTTTTATTTTTAATTTTTGACCTACCTTGCTGTCAGTCCTCCCAGCAGACTGTAAAAAAGAGAGCAGAAACAGATAAGTATAAATTATGTATAATTTTAGTTAACTATTGTTACAAAAATAATAATTATTGTGTGTGTGTGCGTCTAAATATATGTATGTTCAAATAATAATAATAAATATTATTATTATTGAAACAATAATTTATTTATTATTGTGAGTTTATCATAAACTGGACAAATATCTCAAAGAAAGAAATCCTTACCCTCCACCTGATACCATGAGGTTAACTTTGACTTTGTAGGACACCAGAATTCCCAAAATTTCCTTATCCATTCCTGCCCTTATTCTGAAGAAAGGACGGAAAAGTAAATGAATAATTAGCAGAGGTCACAGTATAGTATCATAGTGAATGTGCTGTATTAGGAGCAGTTCATTACAGCCCACAAATATTTTATTTTTTATTTTTTTTATAACTGAATTATGTGTAAGTTTACTCATTTCTATTAGGCGTTCTGTAAAACTGAAGATGAAGATGAAACAAACACTCACATAGTGGTTGAGGCCAAATTGGTGTCTTCATCTTTAAGCCTGCCGTCCAGTGCCAGACCACGCTTCTCCTTGTTGCTTGACAGCAAAGGAGTGATCGTGAGGGATTTTTCAAAATTTGCACTTCCTTCTATAGTTTCCCTGCAGAAAAAAAATTGAATCATTTAGGATTAGATAACTTACAACTGATCATTGAAGAGACCTTTGTGATGGCTGACATGCATGCATATCACAGTCAAAGAAAATGACACTCACCCAAACTCTTCAGTCAGCACATTCTTGGTGTATTTGTCGGCTGAGTAGAGAACGACATCTGTTGTTTGGTCAACTATGAAAATGGATACAACATCAGTTCATTCAAATATGGGGGAATCAACTTGGGAATCAATTAAAATTACTTTTGATCAATCTCACCTGTAACCTTTATTTTTTTCACAACTTTATTTGTCTCGTTCTTGACCTTAATGTTGATAGGGATGGGATCACCATGGTAGTAGATCTATCATCAATGGCAAAAAGACATTAATTTCTTCTTGATTTGGTAAACATCAAAGCATATACAGTGCATCATAGTTTACACACTTCCTTGTCCAGACAGGCTTCCAGAAGAACAGGCTTATCAGACATCATAAAGCTCTTGCAGATCTCAGCTTTCTGTCCAGATCCTGTGTTATCAGGAGCGAACTGGATTTTACGAATGATAAGGCGGCAAGTGTCCCTGAGAGAGACGACAGAAAAAAATTAGTTGTAAAAATGTTAACAGGGGTTAAATGTGCGAAAGAACCTATAACACACTCACTTCTTGTCGATTTTCTCATCGGGGTCATCAGCTGATTTGGCCACGTAGGCCTTGACCTCAAAGTCAACACCGCAAGCCTGCAAAAACATCCATGACCAAGTTTCAGCGCATTTCCATTTGAAGTTTATATATTTAATTCGCTCTCATTTTATCTCACCTTTCCTTTGTCATCTGGGCCAGGCTGAAGCGTAACAGAGCAGGGGAGGTTGGTAGGGATCTGAAAGAAAAAGACAGTACATTTTAAATTATCACATCAGTTATATAAGGACATTATCTGTGACAAATGGTGTACAAATTATATTTTTTATTTATAAGGGTTGTGTAAAATGATTACTCCTAATCGTTGTCTGTATTATTTTTCTGTGTTATTCACAGTGTAAATGAATTATTCTGTTGTTGGTGCTGGCGGATGACTTACATTAAAAGTGAAGGGATGGCCCTGCTCTCCAGCTTTCTTTAGGAGAGTGTCGTGCATCTCTGTCAGGGTGGGTTTGTGGCCTGCGTCAGGATATAGCTGTATGTGCTGAATCCAGATGTCTTTTCTGAAGGAAAGCCCAATCACATCCAGGTCTTCACGACCATAACGGAAAGCGCAGGCCAGCTGAATCCAAACTGCAACCAAAAGCAACATTAAGCATTAAGTTTTTTATTTGTTCTATTGTCTTAAATTCATTTTCATCCTTTTTTAAAAAAAACAAACATAATCATATAATTTTAAGTATGAATGGTTAAATGAAATTTTATTTAAATGTATTATCTATGCTTTTTTATATAATATTTTTATTTATTATTTATATATATATATATATGTAAAACTTAATCCTGACAATACCTTTTCTGTCTTCAAGGTCCGCAGGGTCGATTTTCACTACACCCTCTGTTTAGAATAAGAAAAAAAATCATATTTAGTTGTTGGATATTACCTGTTGTCTGTGTTTCAAAAATAAAATAAAAAGCAGTTTCTCACCAACATGGTCAACTGAGTCTACATGGTCAACAAAGTCTCTCTTCCCCAGGTAGAGAGTGAGCTGAAACATAAACAGTGCATTATTTCCATGTAATGAAAAATGAAAATTCAAGCATGAATCTGTAACAATAAAATTTGGAATTCAATTCAGAATCAACTGAAAAATCTTCAGTTAAGTTCAGTCTTACCTGGCCATTTCCACTGGTCTTTTTGTAAACTCTGAAAACACAAAAAAAGAAAATTGTGAATAAGGAACAGTAAGATGGTTGATGGTGTAGTAAACACTGATAAAACAAGATAAAATTAGAAAGTGTTTCAAAAATGTAACTCTGTAATGCCTGACTATATATATACATTGCAGAGGGTGTCAAAGAGGAGTGAGCAGGGATCACCTGTCCTATTAGGTCTATACCCAGGTATTAACCTCTCTGCCTCAGCAATGTATTTGAGTTTGCAGGTTTGACCTTTTTGCCCTGTGCGTTCATCACATTGTTAAAGCTTAGTATTTTAAGACACTTTAAGGCCAAGGCCTGAAATACCCTTTTCTATTAGCAGGCTTCATGAATTGAGGCAGCTTGTGTTTACTCCAAAGAGGATGCCTGGTAATTGATTGTGACTGCCGGCTTATGACACGTTCATGCTGGACTCAAATCAATGTTCCCAATTGATGAGATCTATTCTAAACTTTCAAGAACATCCTCATTGTGGCATGTAATGTAATTGTTTTGTTCTCTCTTATTATGTGACGCTTCTACTATAATTTTTGCCATCCTGCCCTGTCCTGTCCTATCCTTTCATATCATATCTTACTAGACATGACATATAAAGTGGTTTGTTAATTGATTCATCAATTTATTAAAAAAAATTGTAGTTGTTGTGATTTGCACTTTGGATCGACCCTTTGTCATTACTTAGACATAACCTGACGGGCCAATATTTAATAAGCACAGAAAATTGAAAAGTGACAAAAAAACAAAACAACATGCAATATTAATAGAAAATATATAAAGAATATAAAAATGAGTTACTCCAAACTAAGCACTTGGTAAATACTATGGTGAAAAGTATGATCCAGCAATGTTAGAGCTGCAGGCTGCTATGCATAATTTGCTTTTCGGCTTTCTCCAATTCTTTAATAAATTGTTTTGGTATTGAAAAGCACAACAAGTATAATGCTACATAAAACAGTAACATGTATTTAGAAAACTTTTTTTTTGTATGCGAGCAGTGTGACAATTCTCAAAGGTGAAAGCAAAAAAGAAAGAATACTTACTTGTCTGCCATTGTACAAGGATTTTCCTGAAATAAATGAAATAGGAAAGTGAATTTTATGATGAGTGATTTTTTTTTAACAAATGGCTCTCACAACATGATTGTTTATGTGTGTATGTCTCCCCACACTTTATTGCAAGACATGATGTGTTCTCTTATTGTTCTCTCAAACAAATCCAGAGATAAGCCTAGCTGTACGGCATTGCTCATCCAGTGAACTCAATTTATTGGCTTTAAGTTTATTTCTAAATGCAAATTGCATGGACAGGATATGTACTGTATTTGACTAAAACTAACACGAAAGGAAATCATAAAGGTTGTGAGTACAATATAGGCCTACATTTCAAATAAAATTGCTCAAAATAAAAAAAGAGCTACTAAGAGGCTGTCAAACACTGCACTGTAAAAAGTGAACAGTTGGATCAACCTAAAAAAATTACTTCAATTGGTAACACCTAAAAAAATTAAGTTTTCTCAACTTAAATTATCACGTTTTAACATGATAATTTAAGTTGAGAAAACTTAATTTTTTTAGGTGTTACCAATTGAAGTAATTTTTTAGGTTGATCTAACTGTTCACTTTTTACAGTGTGTGCATATACTATAACAGCCTTTATAAATGCAAAAGAACCATGTAGGGACCTTTTAGATGTTTTTGCACCGATCTAATGTGTCTAATGTCTCTCAGCTGTAAAGCTCCACATCATGAGGTTCTTAATGCTCATCATTGTCCAATATCAATTTAGTTGATTGAGTGACTCTTCACAATCTGAATGCAATCAAATATTGGTTATACACATAGGCTAAATGAATATTCACAAGGCCGTGCTGATAATCGGAAAAAAATGTAATACTGTACTAAAGACAATAGTGTCCTGCTTTCTTTTGTAGGATGATAGGAAGAATTGTTACCAGAATACCTGTTACTGAACTTTTTGATGTAAAGTCATTGAGTTCTTACCTGTTGACTGTTAGGGCGATCTGCTCCCTCTCTCTGGTAATCCGCAGCCCGTCTGGTGTAGTCAGAGAGTGCGGATGAGACTCAGAGGCGAAGGGTTTTATACTCAGACTTTTGCTCTGATGGCATGCTCCTCTGATAGATGCTGTGGTCTTTATGTCAATCCAATTAAACACTTAACATGCTATTTAGAGCTACGCAATGTTTATAAATACAAAAAAAAATGGGGAATAACACCAAAGAAATACGGGAAGCTTGAAATGGTTTAGTCTAAAATGTATGACGTTTCTATGCCTGGAAATGAAAACATTAAACAAGAAAACAAGAGAAGAGAATTATAAAAACAAGAGAATTATGAGTTAAGTATTTTTTTATGAGTTTATGAGTTAATTAAGTATTTTTGGCTTTATATTAAAATGATTTGTCATAGCCCTTGTAATTGTAGGTTATTAACAAACAATAAGCTAATTTTCCAGATTTTAGAGAAAAAAAGGCACAGTGTGGAGCATTGTCTTTACCAAACCATCAAGTTAAACTAATTTATAAATTATGTAGTCTGCTTTACTCACATTTCAAATGCTAAACAATAAAAAGAAAGTGGACAATTTAGCATGAGGACAGAGCCAATAAAATTGTCTGACCAGAGGTGCATGTAATGTACATTAGCATCTAAATACATTATGGTAAAGT
Organism: Chrosomus eos; assembly: GCA_036326025.1. Classification (NCBI taxonomy): domain Eukaryota; kingdom Metazoa; phylum Chordata; class Actinopteri; order Cypriniformes; family Leuciscidae; genus Chrosomus; species Chrosomus eos. Next base: position 16,516,819 of record CM070841.1, on the reverse strand, counting down.
ATGAGTTTTATAATATAATATAATATAATATAATATAATATAATATAATATAATATAATATAATATAATATAATATAATATAATATAATATAATACATTTAATATACATAATCTTATAGTACAAAGACATTGTATATAGTTCAGAATAAAGATCAATATTGTTAAAGCATTATGTCAGGAGACTGATAAATTTGTCTATGCTCATCGGACAAACAAACAAACAAACAAACAAACAAACAAACAAACAAACAAACAAACAAAAAACATAAAAATAAATAAATAAACAAACAGTAGAAAGTGAGGCGAAGACCTCAAGTGTAGTCCTATATATGAAATGTCCATCATCACCTAATAGAGCTTTTTATTTAACAAGGCCTCACAATATAAATGTAAATAAAATATTCCTATAAAAGTCAAAGCAGCTGGACTGCAATTGGAACATGAGCAGGACACTCACACCTGCAAATATTACACAACGCAGAATGGGTCCAACATAAAAACAGCCGTGAGAGATGTCAGGACCTCCTCTGAGTATTTTAGACGCCCAGTAATACGATTTGGTAGACAAAACAAAGTGGAAGCCTAAACATAGACCATTCACCCTGTACCTTAATAAGGAACTGCACATATTTTTGTACACAATTTCCATTATTAATCATTTATTTGTTCTCTTTCAACTAATGCCTAAATGGACACAACATTGTATGTTGAAAACCCAAAAAGAAAGACAATAGTATAGGGATAAAAAAAGGAGTCTCCAGATGGCCAACAGGCTTGGGAACCCAGTGACCGTATGGGCACATAAGCCTTTCCTTATACGAAAGCTTTTTGAGTTGAATGATGTTCCTTAAATTGTTTTCTTTATTATTTTAATTATATACTTTTAATCCCCACACATTAAAGGTGCTTCCTTGCACAAAAGGTGTATGTAAGCTTATTATGAAATCCCAATTCGCCCAACACCAGGTAAATCTCTTAACGTCACTGTTCACTGAGAAGGCTCTTCCTTCCATCTGTTCCCTCCTATCAGCCACTGGCAGTCCAATGACATCGTGTTTTATGAAAAAGCTCTTTACCAATCCCAGGAGTTCAGAAAGAGCAATCAGATGGCGCGTGTTTCGCCGGTGCAAGAATTGGCACCATAAGGACATTTCTTGAGCGTAATCCACTTATAGCTAAGAATTTACTTAAATAGCCACAGTCGAGTCAAAACATTAAGTTAAGAATCTTTATTTTTAGGACATATTAAACAGAATCAAATTGTCAAAGCATACTTTAATAAAAAAAAAGTGTTATAGGTTAATTGATTCACTTAAACCTTTCTTATATTACGGACATTTTGATTGCAATGATAACTAACTGAAAATTACATTACATAATCAACCTTATTATTTAAAAATTAATCAAAAAATTGTAAGAAAATAAGATAAGTCAGTAACACCTCTAACTTCTAATATCTAAGGTCCATTTTTAGTTCAAAGTGTGAAGACTTAGGATTTAATCCAAAGGTAATTACAGAAGAGCTCAGGGGCGTCTGTAATTACACTTTAGGGAGGGAGTGGGCAGGCTTGTTGAGAAAGAGGTAAACCCCAGGTAACAAAGTGTCAAAGATTGTAGTGCACACATAAATACTTATTTACTTCTAAATGAGTGAATAATCACAGAAAATATTTTAGAATCCCTCTGAAAAATAATTAAGTCACATTAAAGTTTCACGTCTTGTATACTTCATAAAACAGTATCATTTTTTTTATTCTAAACTTCTTTAGAGACCCTTTTCAAACGTGCTTGAAATAATAGAGCAGATTTGTATTTGAAATTAATTAACTTTGAGTAATGATCCAAAGTTATGTTAATGAATGACTTAAAGTGGATCTACAAATATATTACAATGTTATACACATCCTCCCTAGATGGCATCTGGATGATCACTCTTTGCATGAAAAACTCATCAACAGATCTATAACAGGTATAACACTAACACCACATAACAGTCATTTTTGTCTGTTGATTAATGTACAGTTTGGTTCTGGTGCTGTTTACCCACATTTGGCACAGATTGTTTCAAAGTTTAATCTCTCTTAATCTGTCTACACTCCCACTTTGTCCATAATGGGATTGTGTCGACTGAGCACACAGGATGGATTCCCTCTTTATTAGAAAGTGCTCGCAGTTCTCTGTGACAAAACCAATGTCACTCAAATGAAGTAAAGACCTATGAACTTTGGCATGACCTTTTGTAAATGCCCAAAGATCCCAGAGATCTGGATGGCGCTCAGCACCTTCCTGGCATGTTTTCAGCATGGCTTCCATTGTGATTGAGCTTTTTAATCTTTGTTATGGACATTCAGTGAACAAACTGTAACATGTTTGGTCATTTTGAGTTCCTTTGTGTTTCCCTTGGGACCTAGTTGTGCTGTGTTCTGATTATTCAATTGTTCTGTTGCTTATTCAGTTGTTCTTGAATTTCATTTTAGACTGTTGAATTATGCTAAAACTAGATTAATTACATTTTTCTCGGACTAGTAAAAACTCAATCAGTGTCCTTATTAAAAAAAAAGGAAATCGGATGTTTTGATGAACTGTAAGTGTCGCCTTGTCACATACAGTACTGGTAAATCAAATTGAATAAACACAAGGAACCATCACAAGAAACACTAATACGAAATAGTAACACAAGAAGACGAAGAACAGAAGATAACTGAGGGTTTTTATATGACAAGGGGCTAAATAAAAGACAGGTGTAGGTGATTAGTTGACATGGTACAAACAAGGGTAACTATGGAAGCTAACAGGATAATGATGGAGACAATGGGAACATGAACTGAACATATGCACAACAATACAATAGAATATCAAAATAAGAGTCCATGAAAACAGAGACAATAATCGTGAAACCACCTTAACTCTTTACCTGCCATCGTTTTTGAAAAAAAGCCTTTATGATCATTTTCACAAAAGTTTCATGGCCCTCAGAATATTTTGTTGTATGAATATCTGAACATGCAATATGTCAAACGAAAGAACAGACCCTCTACTTAAACAAGTTTTATAAAAAAGCAACATTGAGCAAAAAGCTGAGAAAATCACATTTTTGTCAAAGCCTACATCCAGATCGGATTCAGAACAAGGATCAAAACATAGATGAAGTAGATTGAATCCATCAACACCCCCAAAGCTTCACAGTCCTGTAGCTTGTCCTGGGTTGGCATTTCATTCAGTAACATTATAGGCAGTGATTGGCTGTTTTGATGTCAATTTTGATGGTCACGTTATTTTAAATATGCATCTGCTTGCATATGATATCGCATGTTTCTGCTTCTTTTTCGCCTGTGTTTTGATCAGGAGATTGGACCTGTCCCACCAGTCCTCTGACACCCTGGCTCCACTTCAGATGCTCGTCTCTGCGGCTCCACCTTGGCCTTCATTGCCATTGGTGGCTCCTGGCTCTCCGTCTGCATCCTGGTCTCCTCTTTCATCGGCTCTATCTCCGTCAGTCATCCCCCTGGTGTCATCAGCCAAATCTTCACCATGGCTCCTCCCTCCCTCGACTTCACCGTGGGTCATCGTCCTGGCTGCGCTTTGGGTCCTCACCTGACTCCTCCTGCTCCTGGCTCCTCCAACCAACACCACCACCCTGGTCTCGTGCCACCAGCACCACTTGGTTCCAGCCTTTTGCCTGCTCGACGTCCCCCTCCACAGCCCCCATCCTCGCTCCTCAGTTGGACTGTTACGGTGCAAGGACGCGCCTTCCTGGAGGGGGGCGTTCTGTAACGTGTATGTTCTGTTTTATTCTGTTCTGTTTTATTATCATAGTTCCAGTTTGTTCCCTTGCACTCTGAGTTCATTTAAAGTTCATAATTTCACTGTTTTTAGTTTCTCAATGTAGTGAAGTTTCAGCTATATAAAGTACTTAAATGCAGTGTAAAGTTTAATTGTGTATTAAGAAATATCATTGTTTTAGTGGACTCAATTAAAATAAGTTCAGAGTACTCATAACTATTGTTTTTTCATAAACTTAATTGAATTGAGGCAATCGGTTTCCTCAAATGAAATGAGTTAGCTTAACTTGTTGGGTTTTACAGTGTGGTTACTGATTACGTTCACATGTCAATCATTATGTCTCGCCATGTAAGCCCTGATGTCTGGTATCGTCAATGTTTACGTCTGAGTTTTATGTTGTTGCTAATTCTCCTGAGTTTTCTTGTTCTGGATTATTTGATTTTTTTTTTGGACATTGGATTTTTTTTGGTCATATTCTGTAGAGTCTTGCACTTCGCTGCAATGCGTAAGACACAGGTATAAATTACATTTTAAAATATATTCAAATATTCACATTTATTTGTATAGAAAACATTTGTTTTAATTTTTAATAATATTTCACAATATGACTGTTTTTACTGTGTTTTTGATTAAATAAATACAGCCTGGGTGAGCACAAGAGGCTAACATTTTTTTTATGTTTCCAAACATTTGATTGATACAGTATATGTATGGACATCTAAACCATGGACATGTCATATTACTACTATAATTAGGTTGATTTAGTCATATTAAATGGGATTTTAAACCAAATAAGATAAAATCAGTAAATTGATATATTATGTTAAATGTGTAATTGATTTATTTATTATATTGTATTAATTTATATATTTATATTTATTCTATATTTACAAATTTATTATGAATTTAACATCACACACACAACACACACACACACACACACACACACACACACACACACACACACACACACACACACACACACACACACACACACACAGTATTAATAATTTATTTATATATTTTTACAATTTATTTATCATTATTTTTGTATCACATTTTTAAAATATGCTTATATTTTTATAATTATTGTTTGTGAGTGAGGTGATGATGTGGTGTAGGTGGGAAGAAAGTACCGGTATTTGGGCGAGTGCTTATAGACCTCTGTCCATGGTGCTGGATTTTATAACTCGCTATCTGTAACACTTGCAATATAATCCAATCAGGTCTGATTCGAGTAAATCACACAAAAAAATGTGGTTTCATGGATTTTGTTACGCGTAAGAGTGTCATTGTATAGGTGTGACAGTAATGAGCAGATAAGTGCGGTCAAGGTGTCGTCGCCACTGCAGCATCCGCTCTGCGACTGCTCGCTGCTTCTGCTGCTGCTCACAGTCCCGCAGACAAAGTCATGGAGGGAGGGAAGTTGTGAGGCTAAGAAGTGGGTCTACATCCCCACGAAACGTGTAAATTAGAAACAATGGCGGAAGCTAATCCACTCAGGGGACTGCCCCGGATCCAGAGGGCTGCGGTAAGATGGATTCTTCTCTGTTTTGGACCGGGTTTTTGCTGCAGAACTGACACACGCTACTGCGGGCGCTGGGTGGGAGTCTTATGCTTTATAGAGAAACTATAAACTAGATCACGCGCGCGTTTGTAATGTTTACTGTTATTTATATGCCTGTGATCATTATTGCAGTCAGCATTTGTCTGAATAGTTACAGTATGTGGAATGATCGCCATATTTTTAAACACCTGACCCTGCTTTGAACTCCATGTGTGGATTATGACTAACGCAATAAACATGAAAGACTTTTTTGGCTGTGCATGTTTTATTGCAAGTAAGGGTACATTTTAACCTCTGATGATTATGGGAGACCAGCACAGCAATTTGAGTGAAAAGTGTGAGTGTCTCTGATGAAGTTTATTGATCATCAGTCTGTCAAAAAGGGAGAAGACAGACAGCCTACACTTTCTTGTCAGCATTAGTAGGTTAACAGTCAACAAATTCAGCCTTGGATTTCCACTGACATTGATTGTCTTCATAGGGTCTGAAAAAAGTGCATAGTTGCTAGTAGTCAGACTGAATTTCCTGCTTTAATCAGCAAGAAATGTGTTTAAAAAAGCAATTGTTTCACATTTTTTAGCTTTGTAAATGCTTTAAAAAAACACATTTTAATTCTAAATTGAGCTCTGTTCTTGATATTACTGTAACTTTTTCTGTGATTACTTAATTACAATTTAAATATGTTCATCCACGGGGACATGTGGGTGTCTGACCTAGATTTCTACATCTATGAACACATTATAAGTGGGAGGATGATATACAAGCAGCCACCTTGCTGTTTATGATTAAATTACCATATTATTACTCTTTAAATCATCCTGAATTGTGTGATAGGAAAGAAGTTGAACATGCTGAAATTGCTGAAATATCACATCTCTTCTTCAGATGTCATTCCCTGGACATTTGCATTTAGTTCTAGTGCTGAGGCCCAAAACCCACCTTCAAACCACTGGAACAGACCTCGGTTTCCGCTTCAGTCAGGACGACTTTGCGCTCAAGATGCCGGTAAGAGCAGACGAGAATCCTCTGTGGTATAAAACAAAAGATTTTTTTTATGTACAGTGATACAAAACAAAGTTTTGTATACCAGTTGCAACTATAATATTGAGACCAGTCATTCATTTTAATCCCCACTGATTATGTGGGACGACATTTGAATCTATTTTTATTCAATCTTCATTTATCCATAACAAGGCCTTTAAAAGGCCATTCCACCCTTACAAGGTTAGTCTGCTTAACGAATGGATTATTAATCGTATAATAATACTGTGCTTAATTAATTCCCTAGCTATTTTCTGCCTTATTCAGATGATAATGCTGAGCTCCTTGTCAGACCTGCTTCGCTTCATTGATGAAAATCAGCTGAGCTCTGAGTTTGGTGGTAACCTGGAGCAATGCCATAGTGATTGGATAGTTCTGCGAACGGTAAGCTTTCTGATTTCAAGAAAGGAAAATGACAAGTCATTTATGCTGTAACAAAAAAAATGCCATTATATGCTCACAAAATGGAATATAAATTGCAAAATCGCATTGTATGTGTCACTATTTCATTCTGATAAGAGAAAATAAATCACTTCTTAAATGAAATCTGTTTACTTCCTATTAATTAATTTAGATTTGCAACTTTATTAAATATATTTATATCTGATTTTAGATAAGGAGTTTTGAACTATATTTGCAATAACTGCTGAGTAATGCATATTTCTGTCTGTGCTGCCTCCTCCAGGCCATAGAGAGTTTTGCAGTGACAGTGAAGGAGATCGCTCAACTACTGCAGACATTCGGCACAGAGCTGTCTGAGATTGAGCTGCCTGATGAAGCCAGTGGCATTGAGTACCTACTCAGAGCACACACAGACAAATACAGACAGATGAAGGTATGGAGATGCGTCTCACAATCTAATGGGCATATTGTGCACATAAACAGTGGGGCCTGACCCTTTTTTAAATGGTCTAATTTAATGTCATTTTATCTAATGCAAATTATATTATCAGCATAGCAAATTTTTTTAATTGAATAAAATATTTTATAAAGTTGAATAGAAAAAATAATGTGCAATTGTATTTAGTTTTTGAATCCCAGACTTTCAATGTGGTTTCAGACTTGGGAAATAATTAAATATATTGTGCTTGGGGAAAAAAGTTGCTAACACATAAAAAAAAACTTTAATACTGTAAAAAAAGGTAATAATTATTTAAGTTATGGTTGAATAAGACATGATTTGAAAACTACTACAGGATGACATTAGGTCAGTTATGAGGGATGGACGTCAGCTTCTCTCAAACCTCGAGGCCTCAAAAGCAACGGAAGGAGCTGCAGCAGAAGATAGAGACATCAGCCAAGACAAAGAAAGAGTGCAGAGGTAGCCCTTCATACAGTATTACTCCCCACCAGCAGAGTAAGTAAATCATTGTCAGCTCTTTCGGGTTCCTGAATAACTCTCCAAGAAGTATTTATGTTTTTCAGGTAATCAAAATCATGCGGTCTTTATTGCCTCTTTTATTTTTTATTCTACTAGTATTGGATTGGTTGAGGCCCATTCCTCTAGTTCACAATGCATTTTTTTGTGCCAATCATCAAAATGGACTAGCTTAGGCTCCTTGTGTAAAATTCAGGAAGGCTCTTTGTGTAAAGATTCATCATGTTCCATTTGTTTATTGCAGGCTCGTGGCACAGTTACGGGACATGGAAATGGCTTTTGATGGCTTTTTTGAGAAGCACCACCTAAAGCTTCAACAATACCTTCAACTCCTCCAATACGAGCTGAGCTTCCATGAGGTACAGACCAGTGTTGGGGTAATGAGCTGAAAGTGTACTAACTTAACTACTTTAACAACACTGCTTTTGTAACAACAAGCTTTTCCAACTATTCACGGTAAAGCACAACCAAATGCTACATCGCTATTTTGAATGTTATTGTACTTTGCATGCTACTTAGATCAAGTCCGCTACTGTGAGCTGAGGTTTAACACGATCTTTTGGCTCTCTCAATTATACTGTATGTGATGCTGGAAAGTACAATTTATTTTAGTGATTCTGTTGGTCCTAAAGTCAGTGTAGGCTACTCGCCTCTTTCATAAGATGCGCTGGAATTCATTCTAGTGAATTGGTTTGTCTTATTTGGTCTCTTTTCTCATGTGCAGTATTGGAAAGCCTGATTCTATCTCTTAAAACAATTTAAAGGGGACTTATTATGCAAAATTTAATATACAGTAAATGTGTGTCGGTAGTGCGTGTGTACACAATCACCCTATTATGGTAAAAATCCACCCACTCCTTTTTTTTAATCCCCATAAATCCTAATGTCTCAGAATTAGCCATATGCAGTTTCTATGCAATATGACATCACATTGCACAGGCCCCGCCCACGACTTCTGACGGACTCTACCCTATTAACATAGACCCTGCCCTGATTGAGCTGCAGTCTGCCATATTTATTCCTTTGCCATAGCATTTAACTAGCCTGGCTCCGCCCTCCTACGCACTTCCGCTCAATTTCATTTTCCTTCAGTAACTTACTTCGGTTTCTGTAATGTATTTGAGTTGTTACAATACCTGAAGGCCACTAGAGGGCACCCCGTGTTGTTGGTTGTTATTGTTGCTGTATGCCGAATAAACTTGTGCAAACAATGCAGTGCGATCTCCGGTGTTTCTCATGGAGTATCCTAAGACACAAATAAAGTAATTAAGGTTATTATAGCATATTGATGCATACATAACATAAATTGGCGACGAGAATAAAGTTCCCACCGCAAATATCGAGTCAGAAAGAGGAACAAAGGATGGCTTCGACGATCATCGGACAAATCGAGGCATTCGACGAGGCAAGAGAATGTTGGCCTACGTATGTTGAACGTTTTGAACACTTGGTGGAGGCAAATGACATTAGTTTAGAGAAAAGGGTGTCAGTTTTTCTCAGTGTAATGGGGGCATCGACCTATGGACTATTGCGTAGTCTAATTGCACCAGTTAAGCCCGGGACGATGGAATATGGAGAGATTGTGAACACACTTCAAGCGCATTTTACCCCCAGGCCCATCGTGATAGCAGAGAGGTTCAAATTTCACAAACGAAATCAAGCAGAAGGGGAAAGTGTCGCACAATATGTGGCAGTGTTAAAGAAACTGACGGAGCACTGTGAGTTTGGCGACAATTTAAATGATGCACTGCGAGACCGATTCGTGTGTGGACTGAGTAGCGAATCAGTTCAAAGGAAGCTTTTAACCGAATCGGAGCTCACGTACAAAAAGGCTGTGGACATAGCGATGTCAATGGAGGCTGTATCTAGAGAATCACAGCACTTGAGCAACTCATTGAAGGTAAATGCCATGTCTCTGTCGTCAGAATCGGCAAAGGAAAATGTTATAGATGTGGAAAGCCCAACCATATCCAAAGTGAGTGCTTTTACAGAGATCAAGTGTGTCACAAGTGTGGAAAAAAAGGCCACATTGCACGAATGTGTAAAGGTAATAAGACAGAGGAGAAAACATTTAAAACTATGGTAAAGGGGAAAAGTGCAAAATGGAAGGGACAGACAAAGAAAAGACCAATTCACAGAGTGGAGGCTAATATGGAAAGAAGTGAGGAAGAGACAAATTCAGACACTGATACCGAACTGACTTTACACAAAGTAACAGCAACATCGCACGATCCGCCACAGGTGAACAAAATGAAAAGTGAAACTGATTTAGTGTCATCTGTAATAAAAGTGCAACCAAAAATTGAAGGAGTGCCAGTCGATATGGAAGTGGATACTGGAGCGGCGGTCTCTATTATCTCAGGTGAACTGTACAGAGATAAACTGAGTCATGTTCGACTACGCCAGACGCACGTTGTCCTCAAGACGTATACAGGCGAGGTCATTTCACCAGAAGGCGTCATCAAAGTGCGTGTCAAGCTGAACAGACAAAACGTACGTTTGCCTTTGTATGTTGTTGCAGGAAACGAAGCTCCTCTGCTGGGACGAGAATGGCTTCGCAGAATTCGTCTAGATTGGCGTGAGATAAGAACTGTAAGAGCAGTACATCAAGTTAATGAAGGAACATTCGAAGGGCTTCTAAAAAGGTATGCCAAAGTATTCAAAGAAGATTTAGGAACATTCAATGAGTATACAGCGACCTTGAGTCTGAAACCAGGAACCCAGCCAAGATTCTTCCAAGCTCGGGTGGTACCGTACGCCATCAGACCCAAGGTGGAAGAAGAAATTGAGCGCTTATTGAAGGAAGGAATCATCTCACCTGTGCGATTCAGTGAATGGGCAACTCCGATCGTACCTGTAGTAAAAAAAAAATGGAAACGTTAGGATCTGTGGTGATTTCAAGATAACCGTGAATCCAGCTCTATGTGCAGAACATTATCCATTACCCCGGATTGAAGATCTGTTCGCTTCACTGGCTGGAGGACAAAGATTTAGCAAACTAGATCTCTCACATGCTTACCTACAGATCCCTGTGCATGAAGATTCACGTAAATATCTAACCATCACGACCCACAAGGGGATGTTCGTGTACAACAGATTACCCTTCGGTATCACTTCAGCTCCATCGATATTTCAGCGAGTCATGGAACAAGTGCTACAAGGGCTACCGGGTGTACATTGTTTTTTGGATGATATCCTGATCACAGGAAAAGATAATGTTCACCACCTAGCTAACCTGGAAGCTGTGTTAAGCCGGCTGGAGAAATGCGGGCTTCGCGTGAAAAGAGAGAAGAGTGAGTTTTTCAAAACTTCAGTGGAATACTTAGGACATGTGATTGACGCATCAGGACTTCACAAGTCTCCAGACAAATTGCGCGCCATCGCCGAAGCACCAGCTCCTGTTAATGTCAACCAACTACGATCTTTTTTTGGGACTGGTTAACTATTATGCAAGGCTTGTGCCAAATATGGCCACAGTTCTTCACCCCCTGAATGCAATGTTACACAAGGAAGTAAAATGGCAGTGGTCGCTAGAGTGTGAGAAAGCGTTCCAGGATGCTAAAAATCAGCTGTTAACACCCAGTGTACTCACACATTATGATCCAAGACTCCCAGTTCGTTTGGCCTGCGATGCTTCACCATATGGGGTAGGAGCTGTACTTTCCCACATGATGCCGGATGGGCGGGAAATGCCCATAGCCTTCGCGTCACGAACTCTGAGTAAACCTGAACAAAACTATGCACAACTAGAACGTGAAGCGCTAGGAATCATCTTTGGAGTACGGAAGTTTCATACTTACCTATATGGACGTCACTTCACATTATTAACAGACCATCGTCCGCTTACTACCATACTTCATCCGAACAAAGCAACCCCATCCATGGCTGCTGCACGACTTCAGAGGTGGGCTCTGCTGCTAGCTGCACACAATTACACCATACAATATAGAAGTGCTAATGACCATGGGAATGCTGATGGGTTATCAAGGTTGCCACTGCCGGTACAGCACAGAGACAAGAAAGATACAGTGGACACTTACCTCATAAATAAAATGGATGTACTTCCAGTGCGTAACAATGACATCAGTAAAGGGACCAGAGCAGATCCGATCCTATGTCGAGTGAAAGAGATGGTATCCACTGGATCATTTCCATCTGCAAAAGATTCAGAAAATGCACTGAGGCCATACCTCACAAGAAAGGAGGAACTTTCACTGATGCAGGACTGTCTGATGTGGGGACAGCGAGTTATCGTTCCATCAAATCTGAGACAACGAGTGTTGGAGGATTTACATACAGGACATCCAGGGGTAGTAAAAATGAAGGCTCTAGCACGTAGCTACATCTGGTGGCCAAATATTGACTCACAAATTGAAGAGAAATCAAAGACATGCATGTCTTGTCAACAAAATCAAAAATCTCCGTGTCTCTCACCTCTTCACCCCTGGGCATGGCCGGAAGCTCCTTGGCAACGGATCCACATCGACTTTGCTGGCCCATTCGAAGGACGAATGTTTCTGGTAGTTGTTGACGCACACTCAAAATGGCCAGAGGTCCATGTGATGGATTCGACAACTTCCTCGAAGACAATCCAAGTACTGCGTGGTCTATTCAGTCGCTACGGTTTACCTGAAACACTAGTTAGTGACAATGGCCCACAATTTACTTCCGAGGAGTTTGGATGTTTTCTGAAATCAAACGGGGTTAAACACGTCCGCTCGGCACCATTCCACCCAGCCACCAACGGACTAGCTGAGCGGTTCGTGCAGACTTTTAAACACTCACTCAAAGCATCTAAAGAACCAGTACCATTACAGCAGAGATTAGATTCTTTCTTGTTGCAGTACAGGAACACACCACATAGCACAACAAAAGAAGCACCTGCTATGTTGTTCTTGCATCGCAGATTGAGGACACGGCTGGATCTACTGAAACCAAGTGTGAAAATGACTGTGGAGCAAGCACAGAAAGTACAATGTTCTCACCGTGCTCTCCATGCCAAACACAGAGATTTCAATGTGGGTGACTCAGTGCTGGTCAGAGATTATCGACGGGGAGAGGAGAAGTGGAAAACCGGTACTGTTTCTTCTCAGTCAGGACCAGTGTCGTACACAGTTCAGGTGGACAGTTCACAAAGCTGGAAAAGGCATGCAGATCAAATGTTAGACTGTCATCCAGAAATTACAAAAAACACAGAACCACTGCCATCAGAGAACAGTACATCACAAACACTGGATATTAAGGGGCAAGAACTGTTTGTAACATCTAATGACACTGAACCAAATGCTTTAGATCAGCAGGTAACCAGGTTTGTGGAGCCAGCTACTGCTTCTGCCCCAAATGTGAGAAGATTCCCTGTTAGAACCCGTAAACCACCAAACAGACTTGATCTTTAAAATGGGTATATGTTCTGTACACTGTTGAATGTGTTAAAGGTGTTACTTACCGTGAGGGAGTAGTTAAGTTAACACGTCGAGTACTATCACTTGAGGGTGAACTACTTATTGTTGGCTCCTAACTGTTAGTTATTTCTTATGAAGGAGGTTATTATGTTAAAAAAAAAAAAAAAAAAAAATAAGGGGCTAACTGAAATAAGGAGGGAGAGATGTAATGTATTTGAGTTGTTACAATACCTGAAGGCCACTAGAGGGCACCCCCGTGTTGTTGGTTGTTATTGTTGCTGTATGCCGAATAAACTTGTGCAAACAATGCAGTGCGATCTCCGGTGTTTCTCATGGAGTATCCTAAGACACAAATAAAGTAATTAAGGTTATTATAGCATATTGATGCATACATAACAGTTTCCAAAAATCAATTTTTTACCGGACCAATCAGCGAACAGAGGGAGTGGCTGAGAACGATGACGTTGATGTCGACTCGTGCGTTATTTTGAGTTGCAGTTCAGTAATGGCAGAGGAGACAGATGCGAGTGAAGTCATTCGGTCCGTTGTGGCAACGCTGCCGAATATCAAGAAGTTAAAGCCGGAGCAAAAACAATCTTTGCTTAGTTTTGTGTTTATGGCGATCCTCCCACGGGGTTCGGGAAAAGACATACGTCAAGACCAAACGTTAGCGATTGGTTATGGCAGATAGAGTGACTCTGGGCAGATCCAATAGTTTTAGACTTCAACAGAGTTCCCGCCTACAAGGAAGTAAACGTGTCAATGGAGCCATGCCAGACTCTACATGAAATGTACGAGAGTCTGGTAGAACCAGGCTAGCATTTAACAGCATTAATGTAAGAAATTCATTATTATTAAAGCTACTAAATTAACTCAATCAAGAGCCGTAAATGATTTTCTGTTTTTCTTTTGTTGTTTGATTCATATTGACAGCATATTTATTTAGCAGTACTGTATATTACGATGTTTTCATTTTATTACACCGATCTTATTTCTTTACTTGCTGTTCATGTTCACAGACACAACAGACTGTGTTTATGTGAACTTTGTCTGTTTTTGACATAACCTTGTGTATTTGACAGTTTAAGCACAAAAAGACGTGAAAGAGAATGTAGTGTAATAGCTACTCACCGTCAGACACCCAGGTCTCTGCTCGTGCTTCGGATGTGTGCGCTCAGAAAACCATATATCAGAAGTTTAGACTGAGAAACGAATGCAGATAATAAACTTTCATGATAATCAATAACTGCAATGCCACGTGAGTGTGATTGTGATAGAGATGATAATCAAAATTAAACAGATGTTTTCGTTTTTGGTAGAGTATCAGAGTTGTCAAGGCTCCGCCCTCTTCTTCAGCAGCTCATTTGCATTTAAAGATACATGCACGGAAACAGCATGTTTTTCCTTTCACTCAAAAATAGGCATTTACAACGTGGTAACAAATGATCTGTGGGGTATTTTGAGCTGAAACTTCACAGACACATTCTGGGGACAACCGAGACTTATATTAAATCTTGTAAAAAAGGGGATAATAGGTCCCCTTTAACAGCTGTGGAAAAAAATACTTTTGTAATTATACCAATGCCCAAATCCTCTATACTATTTTTGTGAAAATCTTGAATGAAATGCATTTTTGAAAATAATTATTTTGTCTTTGTGCATAGATGGAGGCCATTCTGGAGAAACTCAGTACGCAGGAGAAAGCAATTGCATCTGTGGGGACAACAGTGGCCCAGACGGAGCAGCTGCTCAAAGACCTCGAGATGCTGGAGACCACAGCAGAGGTTAAACATTTTAATGATTCAAATATGTGACCTGCTCTTTCTTTTATTTTGTACTACTAAACATTCATTCAGAAAATGAAAAGAAACCTTTTTGAGACTGTCCTTCAGTTTAAATGCATTGCACACCACAAATGTTGACTGATGCTGATGTTGAGAGCTGACACATCTTTTGACCTGTATTTCAACTGATATACGCAAGTGTTTGATGAATAGCTCTGGTGTTCTTGTAGGATGAAATGGGCCGTGCTCAGATTATTATTCTGCATGGGCATCAGCTTGCAGCAAGTCATCACTACGCTCTTGCCCTAATAGTTCAGCGCTGCAATGAACTGAGGCATCACTGTGACACTCTCACAACAGCTCTGCGTGCCAAGCGGGCATCTCTCACACGCATACGAGACCTGTTGTTGCGGTTGGAGGAGGTATTAAATGCAAATGCAAGAATCTTGTAATACTGTAAATGCACTTTATGCAAAGCACATACATATCTCTGTATGGGCAGACTGTGCGTTGGTGTGATGAGGGGGCCTATTTGATGGCTAACCAGCTGCTGGATAAGTTTCAGTCCAAAGAGGGGGCGCAGGTAGCCCTGCGGGATATTGAGAAACTGATGGAGACAGCCTCAGTCCTACGGTCTAATCCGGGCTTCCTCAGTCTGGAGTTTGAGGCAATACTCACACCACAGCTGCAGGTACCGACACACATATATACCCTTTGAGACCAGTAGTGAAAATGCCGCTCTTTTTCTATATTATGTCCTTAATCATTTCTATTGATCAAGGGCCTATTTTAAGTTCACCCCCTTTTGCTTTCATGCTAGTCTCAGATAGAGGCTGTCACAGAGAAGGTATCAACAGTACAGGGAATGATCCAGAGCAGACAGGCCTGTCTGAGAAAACTGGCTGATATTCAGGTCAGACCCATCCAGCTGGTCGCTCCAAGGCCTGAGAACTCGCCACGCTGCAAATCCCCTCTGTTCTCTCCTAAACACAGTATGTTTATCTATTTCAACTGCATTTGCTCATGGTGAACAATTGCCATCGGTCTGACTGGTTCCTGTCTTTTTCTAAGGTTTTGATGTGAACTCCAGTTTAAGGTTTTCTTTTGATCTTGCACTCCCTGGTAAAAGGGCCTCTCGGAAAGGTCCCAGCACAAAGAAGGTTTGGCTGACCGTCCTTGTTCGTCTCAAAATCATACAAAGCACAACGGTTCTACTTGTTGCTGACATCTCTAGGAACTTTTTCCTGGTTCTTGTACTGTAGATAGAGGTGATGCACGACTACGAGGAGAACCGCAGCTGTCTGTCCTACGGCCCTGATGGAGTTGAGAACCCTGACCAGCACAAACGGTGAGCATTTATGCAATATCTTGACACAAACATGTATGTTCACGAATCATGAATTCCTTCTGAACCTCCTCTTTTTGTCTGTCTCTCACCAGTCTCTTTCCCTTTCTGTCCTCATCTCTTTCTTCCCCTCTCTCTGCCCATGCATCCCTCGCCTCTACAGTCACGTAATGAAGGAGCTGATCGAGACGGAGAGAATCTACGTGGAGGAGCTGCTGTCTGTTTTGCTGGTAATGTCTTGACCGAATGACCTTGAAATAATTGGTCTGTGTTTTGTTCTCCCACATCCCATTTGCCTAACAGCTGTGATATAGTTGATGATCTTTGTGTGCAATAATTTTGAATTCACATCTTTCCTTTCACACTGTAGTTTATAGTGTCACGGTGAGAAAGTAAAAAAAAAAATTAAACTGTGATGGCTCTGATCACTTGGCACAATGATTAAGGGTGCAACAGAAATGAAAAGTGTACTAGAGTGTAAGGGGATTTCCAGTCAAAGACCCAGAACCAAAAATGATTAATTAAGACAAGAGTCAGAATTATATATAATTAAAGAAAGGTTTTTACTGAAGATAGCAGTTTCAATGGAGTATGTATGCCGCCTCATTTACAGTTACAAAGATCACAGCAGTTATAACCTTCACCAAGGTCTAAGCTACGTCCTTGCTTCAGGTTGAATGATTCACATTGGCTAAGAAATAGATAAACATAGTAATTTTCCACACATATACAGATAGAGGGATATCCCCATGTATTATGCAGCTGACACTCAGACCCTGAATTTAGGCCCGCCGTGACCTTCCGGTCGCAGATTTGGGTTGCTGGGCGCCAGGATGTCCAGAACAATAACTCAGTCAATCCTCAATAATGCCAGTGGTTCCTTAACCTGTAACCAAAAAGACTAACACACACACCGACACACAGCTTTTCCAAGGTTGGATTTGGCCAGGCTCTAAATATAAACAGGAGAGTCTTCTCAAAACATCAAGATAATACATTCTTTCTCTCAAAGAGAAGACACTTTAATATAACTGGAAAGTAAGGCTTTAACTGAGAAATGGTCCCTTAAACTTTAATGACCATAGTTGTCAGGGTACCCTAGAAAAACAGATGTATGTATTTAAATGTAAAAGACCTTTCTCAAACAAAACATCTTTCCATATTTCATTTCTGGAAGCCGGGCTAAATGAGCAAGCACTGCATTCCTGACATCAACTTCAGTCACCTCTCAGATATCAAATACAGACATTAAAGAATACATGAAAAGAAAATTTCAGTAATCACACCGGTGACTTTTATAACAAAGTATAATCTCACAATTCTAGAGAAGTCATTAAACTTATTTGATATTTAGAAGATTTAGAAATATTGATTATTACCTTGATTATCACTCATTAGCTATACATTTAAGCAGCAGTAGATTCCAGATTTTCCCCTTCAAGATATTGAGAATATTTGAAAGTCATACATTTTTTCCTGTTCCTGGGTGAAAGGGTTATAGGGCGGAGATGGATAACCCATCTCTCTCTAATATACTGCCATCTGTACTGCGAAACAAGAAAGAAGAGCTGTTTGGAAATCTGCCTGAGATCTATAAATTCCACAGCAGGTGAGAAATATGCCCACACACATGGATAAATAAACACACATTCATACTGATCCTGTCTTTGTTGTGCAGGATATTCCTGCAGGACCTCGAGAGCTGCTTAGAGTCCCCAGAGAGAGTGGGAGCACGCTTTCTGGAAAGGGTGAGACATTTTGTGTCATATCTATATTATGTAAAGACATTTATAGTGTTACAAAATATTTATATTTCAACGAAATGCTGTTTCTTTGAAATTTCTATTCATCAAAGAATTCTGAAGAAAAAAGTATCACATTTTTCACAAAAATCTTACATTGCTAATAATAAGAAAGAATTTCTTGAGGCACTAATACGCATAGAATGATTTCTGAAGGATCATGTGACACTGAAGACTGGAGTAGCGATGCTGAACATCACAGGAATAAATTATATTTGAAAATATATTAAATATATTTGATAACAATATTACAATATTATTTCACAATATTACTGATTACTGTTTTTACTGCACTTTGATCAAATACATGCAGCCATTAGACTATACACACACACACACATATGCACGAACGCATGCGCGCACACACACACACACACACACACACACACACACACACACACACACACACACACACACACACACACACACACACACACACACACACACACACACACACACACACACACACACACACACACACACACACACACACACACACACACACACCTTATATATAATTCAACAAATCTATGTATCTTTAATGACATATCATACAGTATGAACAATTGGTCAGTAATGATACTGACACAAAATACATTCATTTTGATATGGACATGACTGAAAATAATGATAACTTGCTGTTTAGTAAGTGAGTTATACAGTATGTTGATTCAGTCAAACTGGTATTTCTTGTTTATTAAAAGAACCTGCTCAAAAGAGTAATTCGGTGGACTTACAGTTTTTTACAGTCGCTAGGACCCATTTTTCAATACTTAAGTCACTTTTTCAAAACTCTTCACACAGTTCTCCTAACCAACTTTCAGCTCGGCACAGCAGTTCATTTCACATCCAAAATGCACTAAAACTACCAAATCACTTCATACATATCTCAAATCAACACATTCTTCCATAACACTAGCACAGGTTGTCAGCTAACAAACACACTGTATCACCCACAAAACAATACCATAAAAAACACTAACAACAGGAAACTTTATACAATGTTTTCCTATGTAAATGCTTTCTTTCTTTTTTTTTTATTTTATTTTTTATTATTCTTTTTTTTTTAAAGGAAGAACAGAATGATGTATCATATACAGAAAAAGTTAACAATGTTCCTTGTTTTTACATTTTCTCCCTTTCCCCACAACCCACCCACTGAACAAAAAAAATAGATGTAAATGCTTTCTTTCTTCTACCTCTCTACTGTTTAGAATTCACTGCAATATATGTTACTAGAATGAATCAGACATCATGCAGTTATTATATTTTATGTTTTTGGTAAAGTATAACAATTTGTATACACACCATCCACCGATACAGATACAATAGGTATCAGCTGTGGTTGTGTCAATTGTTTTTATACCATTTAATTTTTAGATTCTAAATATATTTCATTACAATATTACTGTAGAAATGTGGCAAAAATGCTGTCTTATTCAGTTTTGTATTATGTTATTGTTTTGAACTTAAGTTTAACAGTTTTGAAAACAGTGTGTAAGCATGTGCAAATTGGCCTGTAGGTACACAGAGTTTTGGCGGTTGTTGTGTCGAAGTGAGAAAAGAATTAATGTAATTTGAAAGATGTAGTCATTGAATGCATGTTGTGCCAAAGCAATGATAAATGATCCACAGTTTAGCCCACATATACTTCTGTTGTGCTCACTGTGTGAAGAGTTTTGAAAAAGTGACCTAAGTATTGAGAAATGTGTCCTAGCGACTGTAAAAAACTGTAAACTACACCGGTCATGCTGTTTGTCTTTGATTCACTAAAAAGAACCGACTCGTAAGAATCATTGATTCGTAAATTGTTTGTTCGTGACTAGACTGGTCAAGTTGGACGTTGTTTTTGCATGCAGGCTCTGATGACATCTCAACAGAAAGACATTTTTTGCCATACATTTTTGGTACACTGCCTTTTATTGCATCTCATTCAATAGACTGAATTCACATTCACAATTCAGGTAAATATGATTTATTCTGCTGCGGTGCTGAAGATTCAGTAGTGACGCCTTAGAAAAGTAGTTTAGGAACCACTGATCTATGCCCTATAACAGTTCTCTTGTAATGATTTTTTTTGCAGAAAGAAAATTTTCAGGTCTATGAGCGCTACTGCCAGAACAAACCTCGCTCAGATGCCCTCTGGAGGCAGTGTTCTGATTCAGTCTTCATCCAGGTATTGATGTGGATCTTTTTTTGGAATTCACACAACCATACAATAACAATTGATAGGAGTTTTTACAATAAACAGCACTCGCAGATATCTATAGGCATAGATAGTAATTAGTGGGATGGTTTATATCCTGTTATGAGTTTTAAATCTGTTTAAATTTTCTGTTTTCTTATTTAGGAGTGCAAAAGGAAGCTGGATCATAAACTAGGGCTGGACTCATATTTGCTGAAACCTGTTCAACGTTTAACCAAGTACCAGCTTCTTCTGAAGGTGCTTAACCAAACCAAAACAAACCAAATCCAAAATTCCACATTTCCCCAGTATTTTCACTCAGTGCTTCCTGTCTCTTTAATTAGGAACTACTAAAGCACAGCTTAAACTCACAGTATGCATCTGAGCTGCAGGGGCGCTAAATGCCATGCTGGATCTCCTCAAGTCCGTCAATGACTCCATGCATCAAATTGCCATCACAGGTTATGAGGTGTGGCCAACAAATGTGAATGGAGGGTTATATAAAGGGCAGGAGGATTATTAAAGTGCGCCTATTATGCTATTTTAAAGGTTCCTAATTTTGTTTTGAAGGTCTCCAACAATATGTTTACATGCATCCAAAAAACAGCATCACTCATTTTGCTCAGTTGTTACAAACCTACGTAGGTTAAGGCAGGAAGTTTTAAGACTGGAATTACTGATGACTCATTTCAGGCAGTTCAGAATCGGTTCTTTCTGTTGGGAGACAATAACTAAATTTATCGTGCGCTTTGATCTTTGAAACTTTCAGACCTTTTACATTCACAAACAGCACTAAGGTAATATCCAAAAAAGCATAATGGGGCATTTTAATGTTTAATGTTATCATGACGGACAGTTGATGCAATATGTTTTTTTATTAGAATGTGGCCTGCAATTAACTTTCAAACGTGTTTCTATTTGCATTCCCACATTTGCCTTTTTTACGTGTTCTTTGTATCCAGGGTGAATTGAGTGACCTGGGCCGCGTCCTTATGCAGGGCTCCTTCAACGTCTGGATCAACCATAGGAAAGGCCCAACGCGCATGAAGGACATGGCTCGCTTTAAACCCATGCAAAGGCATCTATTCCTTCATGAAAGAGCTCTGCTTTTCTGCAAGAAGAGAGAGGAGAGTGGAGAGGGACATGATCGGACAGCCTCGTACAGCTTCAAACACTGCCTGATGGTGAGAGAGAGTCAGAGACCGACCTATTTGGCATTTAAATATTTAATTGGTCAGAATGCATGACTACTTTTGAATGTAGAAAGATGTGTTTGGCAGCCAGATGGTGCAGTTACCACATCCACCATGCAGCTAACCAGCCAACTTTGACCTACTTTCTACACTTAAACCAAATTTTGAGCTTGTTGTGTTGCTCTGATGTTGGAGTTAAGCACCTATTTGTTTATCCCAGCCCTATTTTAAGTGTGCTGAAATAGATTTTTATGAAAGGGATTTTAGGCTTAACTCAAATTTCATTGGCAGTTTAAAAACCCACATGGTTATTAAAATACTGCATTACTGAATTTCCAAGTGAGGTCTTTGACTCCTCTGTTTCATTTGCAGATGAGTGCTGTTGGTATCACAGAAAATGTCAAAGGGGATGTAAAGAAGTTTGAAATTTGGTACAACGGAAAAGAGGAGGTGTATGTTGTTCAGGTGAGTCATTTTATCAAGGTTAAAACTCCACAGAATGCAATGGATAAAAAGTTACAAGGGCCTCTGTCATCACTTACTAACGCCTCCTCAATACCTCCTCACAGTGAACGTTAATGTCAAGTCCTGAACGCAAATTTGTTTGTAGAACTTTGCAGAACTAAATAATACTGTATGTGGGTTTCTAGATATACTGTACTTCAGAATAACTAATTAGACATTTTTTATTCAGATTTCATTTACACTGCATGCGGTCCAGAAGTCGTGAAATCACATTTAAAGTATGGGATACAAAAGATATTTGAAAACTGTAAATAAGTTATAGTTATAATATTTTTAATAAGTATTTAAAATATTATATTAAAATATATAAAAAATCAGAATATATATATATATATATTTATACTGTATACTGTATATATATATATATATATATATATATTATATATATATATATACAAGTATAATCAGTATAAAATAAATAAGTTAAAAATTTAAAATAAATATTAAATAAGAAATAAATATTAGATAAGGAAAACATTTGCTAGTGGGAAAAACATTATATGTATTTTGTATCCTAATTGTTTTATTTTGCAGGCTTCAACAGTAGATGTGAAGATTGCATGGCTCACTGAGATTAGAAAAATTCTCAACAATCAGCAAAAGATTGACAAAGGTTCTTACTTTGCATCTTCGCTTCTGTTAATATCGGTCTTGATTAAATCAGTCGTGCTTGGTGGGTCAAACTCTGCCTTTATCTGTCTCAGGTGATAGTGAGCAGCCATTATTTCCACCCTTGGGCGACAGGTGATCCTTCCCATTACCCCTCACATTGTTTTTGCAATCTCTTCTATGGCATGTAAAATGTGTAAATCAACATTTGCATATGAAAGGATCTGAAACTTAGCACAATAATCAACAGGTTTTATCTTATGTAAACCACCTTCATAAATACTGTTTGCTTTGAGCCCATCTGCATGATGGATATAGTAATCTGTATCATACTGGCATGAAAAACACTCTTGATCTCCTCATTTTTGAAAACTACTGGATGGAAACATTGGGCTTGGACTTTGGAGAACCAAATGTAAAATGCTATTAGCAAATGACTGTTTAATAAGCATTATTAACTATTTTAAACATTTAGTGTGAAGTTGAAGAAGTTGTTCTAAGAAGCATTGAATCCTATTCATTCATCTTAATCTAGTTTATATGTATTGTTAGTCTAGTCATGGGCTAATTAATTGGCTAATGTGCGAGTTTTTATTATTTTGATGTAACGATTAGGATTAATTTTTGATGTGACAGACATATATACTTCACCCAAAGTGAATGCAGTGTATATTTGTAATAAATAATAATTATGTATTTATATAAATAGTTATTTGCAGCACATAAAACTTTATATTTGGTTTTTCAAAACAATTTCTTTGAATGTCATTTTGTTCAACGGAACAGGATTGGAGTCAATGTCATGTCAACTCAGCTATTATTGAATATTTACTGAAATTTAATTGACTGACTTGAAATTACACTCACATCATTACCGAGTTTACCGAGGCAACTGACCGCAGTCCTGTTCAAGAATATCTTGTTTGTGACGACGTTTGATGGTTGTTGTTGTGTTTCTTTGATGCCCTTGTTTCTGTTCGGTTCATCGGTTGGTGGGGTCAGTGTGAGGCATATGTCCGTGTGCATGCCCTGGAGTTCCACACAGATCACTGGCTGCTCAGGTTGTTTTGATGTCCTTCCTCACAGCAAGCTCCAGGGGGCGTCCGTCAGCTCAGAAGAAGCCGATTCGGGCCGCGTGAGTCCGGTTCTGACAGACCCAGTCCTCGTTTCTCCACGTCCCAGCCACCACAACCGTCGCAGTAAGTCAGAGGCCGTGGGAAGGCCATTTTCATTGGAATTAAATCTGGTTGATAAAGTGTGGATAAATTTACTATGCTATCGAACTCAATGGGTTTTTGGAATGGGATTTTTAATGTGCAATATGTAAATTGTGGCACATTTATATGCATGAAATTGAATCACGAAATTGCAATGCATGAAAGATTTACAATCCATATGGTGGGAATGTCATTATGGTTTGTCTGGTTGTGGGTTGCAGGCTGGCCTGGGACTTCTCAGTCAGTGGATATCTGTGAAGGTCTGGAGGACTGGACCACTGACATCTCAAACATCTCCGACTCTGATGAAGAAGACGATGTGCTGCTGGTGAGCTTTGACCTTAAGATATCGCTCAGATTCACTGTTATTTTGTGGGAAAACTTTTAATTGTTTAATCAGGTTTCACCAATGAAGATTTTGGGTTTATATTGTCTAAATGATTTGCTTTAACCTCGTTTTATGCTGGTTTGCTTGTTTTTTAGGTTCCTGGAAGGTATAGAGCAATGGTGGATCACTTAAAGTGCGGCAAGGATGACGTTATCATCAAATGTGGTGATGTCATTCACGTGCTGCAGGAGAGTGCTATGGGGCTTTGGTGAGAGTCATTTTCTATTTTTAATTTATGCCTAAGTTGCGATTCGTCTTTTCTTTCCAATTTTGACGTATATCTGAGTGAAATGGCTTCTCAAACTAGAAAAAATGTAGGTCAGCGTAAGCCAGATAAGGTTGACGATTTCCAGCCCAAAAGCTCTGCAAAAATATTCACAGCCAATAGAATGTGATAGAATTAAATTGTCATGGCAACTAAGGTTTATTTCCCTGCCAGAAGAACAATATAACAGGAACACGGATTAAGAAATGAACAAACTTTAACCCCTGCACATCGTTGATTTAAACCTCTTTCAGCTTACGAGTCTAGACCGTTTAAAAGTTGCAGATGTTCTGGTCAGGCCAGTGTGCACACGATGATGAACAAAACTAGTCCCATATTTGATTTCTCTCAGAATTATGGTTATATTTACAAAGAGCCTTCGAGTCATCTCCCACCACAGGTGTAATCCATCTTTTTAGAGGGTCACTCTCCCACTCTTTACTGTAGCTACAACTTATGCCACTTTGAAATAGCAATTATTTGAATATACTGCTACAAGTTCAAAACCTGACCCCTTATTGAGCTAAAAACCTGTCACTCACGAATCATTACATCTGCCTGCTATCGCTCTTGATTGGCTAAAAGTGCAGGCTCAGCAACACCAACCCAGATTTTGTCCTCCTGCCCAAACCAATTTTTACCCGCATAATCAAATTCAAAACTGCCCAGTTGGGTGGAAATCTGCCCTATGTAGCAACGCTGAGAGGGTGGGACTTGATTCTGTCCACCGTGAATTGATTGGATGGTTGTGGTTTGCTATTGCTGTGATGTCATGTGAGTGACAGGTTGTCCCGCCCTTGTGCATCATCAGAGAAGAAAAGGGATGTTGCTGCAAGAGGGAGGGGAAGTTAGTTAAAGATTACAGAGGGACATGAATTAAAAAAAAATAATGATGTGCATGGATAATTTTTTTTGAATAAATACTGTAACATTCCATAAAAAAACAAAACAAGAATTGTCCATTTTGATTTCATTGTGACTTTAAGTGCACTAAAAAAGATAAGCCATGGTCTGATGTTACAATTCTGGGGTGCGTTTCCCAAAACCATCGTTGCTAACCTGTTAGCAACTTGGATGGTTGGCAATGGGAAATTGCATTGCAACCATCAAAGTTGCTAACTTAGTTAGCAACGATGGTTTTGGGAAACGCACCCCTGGTCGATGTTGATAAGCTGATAATTTTCATGTTATTGTTTATAACTATTAAATGGCCAATATTAAAATAATATTTTGTTTACTATTATAATGATCTATTATAAAATAATGTATAAAATGGATATTCATTTTGAGATTACACTTAACAGTATATATATATATATATTATAAATTAACAAGTTAATGATTAATATCATGCTGTAATTCCCACAGGCATGTAAAGAATTTGACTCGTGGAGGTGAAGGAAAACTCCCTGTAGATACACTTCTAAGAATGCTGGAAGACGCAGGCAGAAGTCCCTCCATTAGGTCGGGCAGTGGACTTGTGGTGAGTGAACTGTACAGGCCTAATGATTTTTGTCTCCTCCTGCTTAGTGTAAGTGTAATTGATGCTGGAAACAGTACCTTTATCATTAACACTATACTCTAAAATGCAGCTTATACATAAATTAATGTTCATTTAAAATATGGTGAACGTTTTATTTTAAAGGGGTCATGACATTCATTTGAATATTTTTTGAGGTTCACTTTTAATGTTAATAAAGTCTTTTGGCAAAAAAAACAAAACTAAAAAACAAACAAAGAAACAAATATATATGTGGAAAACCGATTATATTCGACCTTCATTCTGACCCTCTATCTGAAATGACCTGTTCTAAAGGGGCGGCTCCTTTAAGGCTTTTCAGTAAACTGCAACTGTTATGATTGGCAAACATCATTGCATAGGAAACAGTATAAACTCGCACTCGCTATTGTATGTGAGTAAATGTTTTGAAAACATAACTGTCATCTACAGACAAAGCATTATAAAATAATTTACTTATGGATGGTTTGTGATGCAAGCGGCTGTCAGATCCAATACAGTTGGCTGCTTCATCTTTCAACACTGGTTCCTCGTAGGGCTGTGACGGTTATTATATAACCGTGAGACCGACGGTTATAGTTGAACACCGTCATTAGAACTCTATAACCGCCAAAACCGTGTTATTAAAATATTTTTTACAAACATTTTTTATCATAGAGGATGTTTAAATACTAATATCAGCTTACGAGGGAAACGGAGGCGGAGTTAGTGGTGCTTCGGAGGCTGCACTGCTGGAGATGAATCGGGAGACCGATCAAAGCGCGCGCCTTGTTAAAGCCTTGTTTATACTCGACGCATCCACACAAGTGCGAAGGTGCGCGGCAAAAATGACGCGTTGGGTAAGACCGGTAAGATCACGTTCGTTTGGCTGAATGCACCGTTGTTTTGTAACAGCAGCACGCGCGGCGCCGCATCCGAGGATGAACTACTTCAAGCCTAATCTGCCCGAGAATGTACGTCTCACAGCACCAGCACCCAGTTTGCGCGTCTAAATTGCAAAGTTCATTGCAAAGGTTCCCTTTCAAGGCTACGGAACTTCGACATTACGGATGTCGTATATGGGAACTCTCTCTCATCCTTCACTTCCGCTGAAATCTTATTGGCTAACGCCAGCAACGCTGGCCAATTGACGCAAATATGCAAATACTGAAACCCCGTTGCAGTATAATGCAAGTGCAGCGTCAATTCCTCCTCAGAATCTCTCTCTTCACGCTCAAATCGTGTGCTAGAAAGCTGATACTACCCTACTTTGGATACTGCTATCGTTGAAGGTGCACCGGAGATACCTGAACTGTCTCCAGCATCCGATGGCGACCGTCTGTAATTTATGCTCGGGCCCCATAGTGCCCCCCGACTTGCACCTGTTACTGCATCGCGTGCATGGGGCTGGCCCACGTCAAAGAGCAAGTTGGACGCGTGGTTCCTCCGATCGAGCCGCCGTCAGGCCGCTTCGAAAGGGGAACCCCGTTCTTTCCTGATGTGCACGAGCACGTGGTGAAGTCGTGGGTGGCCCCGCAATCGGCGCGCACCCTCACTTCGACCCAGGCCATGTTCCCCCCGTGGGCGAGGCGGGGGACCACGGCTACCTCCGCATCCCCCCTGTCGAGGAGACCGTCGCTGCACATCTTTGCCCGTCAGCTCCCGCCCTGGGCTCGGACCGCAGCCTGCCGTCTCGAGCTTGCAGGTTTACGGCTCACCAGGCTAACAAGGCCTACGGCGCCGCGGGGGAGGCGGTCTCTGCACTACACGCTATGGCCGTTCTTCAAGTGCTGCAGGCCAAGCAGTTGAAATCTCTGGATGGCGCCGCCTCTGTCGACGCTGACGCCATCCGAGACCTCCGTTCGGCCACGGACCTCGCGCTCCTGGCCACGGACCTCGCGCTCCTGGCCACGAAGCGCTCGGCCCAGGCGATTGGCCGTTCGATGGGGTATTTGGTGGTCATCCACAGACACCTGTGGCTCACCCTGTCGAACGTGCAGGAGGCGGACAGGAAGACGCTGCTAAACGCACCGATCTCCCCTGATGGCCTGTTCGGAGATGCCGTAGAGAAGGTGACCGAGCGGTACTCCGAGACTCAGAAGAAGGCGAAGGGCCACGTGATCCCTCGGCGAGCGCCGCCGCCGCCCCCGCCGCAGCGCCCTCGCTCTCACTCGTCTTCCGCCTCGGGGCGCCAGTCCCAGGTTGCAGCCAGACATCAGCCAGCCTCCCGCCCGGGACCGGATGCCCGTAAAGGCCGACACAGGCAGTGGCAAGGGGCGGGAAGCAAGAGGCCGGCTCAGAGGAGCCCGCGCAGAAAACCCGCCGCGTCCCCAGCGAGGCCCAAGCAGTCGTCCTGACCGCTCGGGCAAGAGGAGAGGAGAGCGCCCGGATGGCCCCGCTTCCAAGCGGCGCGCTCTAGAGCACGCGGTCCCTCTGCGTTCGGCGAGCGACGCGTGCGGTCGTGTTGTGAATGTTGTGTGTTGTTCAATAAAGCAAATTACTTCTTCACAAACAGAGTTTTTTTCTCCTCTTGCACTTCACACTGTGTTACCCGCCCTGTCTTCGAGCAGCGCAGAGTCACGGTCATTAACTATAAAGGCACCTCGCGGGAAGCGCGAGGTGTCTATCCCCAGCCCTCACATAGCGGCGATGACCGCAGGTCTAGACCGGCCCACACTCAGTCGTTTCCTGACGGCGTGGGAAGCTATTCCGGGCATCTCGCCGTGGGTGCTGAATGTAATTCGACACGGGTACACACTTCAGTTCAAACGCAGACCACCCCGCTTCCGCGGCGTAATCCAGTCATTAACTTTGCCCCAAAACGCTCATGTACTGAGGCAGGAAGTGTGCAGTTTACTTGACAAAAGGGCGATAGAGCCGGTTCCCCCGAGCGAGCGAGCGGGAGAGCGGGTTCTACAGCCGCTACTTTGTAGTGCCGAAGAAGGGAGGGGGTCTCCGCCCCATACTGGACCTGAGACCCGTCAACAGAGCGCTTTCAGGATGACTACACTGAAACAGATCCTGGCGCAAATTCGCCCCGGGGATTGGTTCGCTTCAGTGGATCTAGAGGACGCTTATTTTTACGTCCAGATAGCGAAGCGCCACAGGCGATTTCTGAGGTTTGCGTTCGAGAATGCGGCGTACCAATACGGTACTCCCGTTCGGGCTAGCCCTCGCCCCCCGCACTTTCTCGAAATGTGTAGACGCGGCACTTTCACCCCTCAGGTCGAGCGGGATGCGCGTCTTGAACTACCTGGACGACTGGCTGATTCTCGCGCAGTCGAGGGAGACATTAGTCGGCCATGTGGAAGCCCTACTTCGCCACTTGGAAATGCTTGGTTTGAGGGTAAACGTCCAGAAAAGTGTGCTCACACCGAGCCGAACTACCACATTCCTGGGAGTATGCTTGGACTCAGTGAGTATGAAAGCGCGTCTCTCCCCCGAGCGAGCGGACTTCTTCGCTCGGTCTCTGCTTGGGCAAGCCCGCCTCCGGGCGGTGGTCAGAGAGGCAGATGGAGTGGCACATGAATCGCTTGGAACTGGAAGCGGTCTCTCTAGCCGTAAAAGTTTTCCGGTCTCGACTGGAGCAGCGGCATGTGTTGATTCGAACCGACAACACTTCTGTGGTCTCTTACATCAATCGCCAAGGCGGTTT
This sequence comes from Chrosomus eos, assembly GCA_036326025.1. NCBI lineage: Eukaryota > Metazoa > Chordata > Actinopteri > Cypriniformes > Leuciscidae > Chrosomus > Chrosomus eos. The sequence goes on along the minus strand of CM070841.1, from coordinate 16,487,182 downwards.
GCATTCCAGGGACCTATTCAAGCAGGCGGAATCCCTCCTGCTGTGGGCGGATCGGTTCTTTCTCTCGGTGAGAGCGGCACACATCCGCGGTGTTCTAAATCGGGGGGCGGATATGCTCTCGAGGAACGGGATTCCTCAAGGGGAATGGAGGCTTCACCCCGGGACGGTTCAGCTGATATAGGATCGTTTCGGCAGAGCAGAGATCGACCTCTTCGCGACGAGCGAGAACGCGCATTGTCGGATGTTTTTCTCGCTGTCCCGTTCCCACCGGGAGATGGACACGCTAACTGCGCGATGGCCGAAAGCCCGTCTCTATGCCTTTCCTCCGGTGAAAATTTTGCCCGTGTTGTGCAAAATCAGGGAGGAGAAGGCGGCGGTGACTCTAGTAGCCCCGTACTGGTCGAATCAGCCCTGGTTCGCGGACTTGGTGGAGTTACTAACAGGGCAACCGTGGGAAATTCCGCTCAGAAAGGACCTACTGTCTCAGGCGAGCGGATCGATTTGGCATCCTAGCCCCGGGCTGTGGAGTCTCCACGTGTGGCCGCTGCAGGGGCGCTGAGCGGGTTGGAGGTGCTTCATTCGCGGGTTCAAAATACCATCGCGGAAGCGCGAGCCCCGTCTACCAGACGCCTGTATACTCTGAAGTGTTGTCACGGCCGCCCTTTGAGCCCTTAGTGTCGATTGCAGTTAAGGAGCTTTCGATTAAAACGGCGCTGCTTCTCGCTCTCGCTTCGGCGAAGCGGGTTGGGGATTTACAGGCTTTCTCTGTCAGCGAAGATTGTATTCGCTTTGGACCCGGAAACTGTAACGTGACTCTCAGACCGAGGCCGGGTTATGTCCCTAAATCGCTCAATACCCCGTTCAGGGCGCAGATTGTTTTGTTGCCTGCCCTATCTGTTGAGCCATCGACCTCACTAGGTTCGGATGCTCAAAGTGCTATCTGCCCAGTCAGAGCGCTCCGGGAATACATCTCGCGCTCGGCTGCTTTCCGAAGCTCGGACCAGCTGTTTGTGTGCTTCGGTGGATGCAATAAGGGTCGGGGAGTCTCTAAACAGAGGCTTGCTCACTGGATTGTGGACGCTATTGTTTTGGCTTATGATTGTATGGGACAGGAATGCCCCCTCAATGTTAAGACCCATTCGACCAGGGCGATCGCCTCTTCGTGGGCCTGGACTAAGGGTATGTCTATTCAGGATTTGTGTCTTGCGGCTGGCTGGTCTTCTCAGAACACGTTCGCCAGGTTTTACAAGTTGGATTTACCCTCTGTAGCGTCTCAAGTGCTTTCGGTGAGTTGAATTCATACACAGCATTTTAGAGCTCTCTGCGCTTTGCTCATGAGTTGTTCTGTGTGCTTATGTGTATTTAAAACTTTTGTCACCGCTATGCGTTGGCCTTATTTACTGTTGTTGTTGCCCTGTTGGTCGACAGTGCAGATTTCCCCCGGTTAAACTGCTCGCGATATGCAAATTCTGGCAGTGTTTGTGAGTTTGTGATTCGTCCCTTTGGACCTATCAGAGGTTGCAGGCTAGCTATTGGCCAGTCTCGTCCTATCAGATGCTTGCATTCCGGGGAAGCGTTGTCGGGTGTTTGTATTGGGTTCTGTTATAGTGGATTGTTATGCTTCCACGGCGGGATTCGATACAGATCCCATATACGACATCCGTAATGTCGAAGTTCCGTAGCCTTGAAAGGGAACGTCTCCGGTTACTTTCGTAACCTCGGTTCCCTGAAAGGCAAGGAACGAGACATTACGCTCGCCGCCGTGTTCGCTATTGATTTGGCGTTCTGTTCGATTCTGAGGAGGAATTGACGCTGCACTTGCATTATACTGCAACGGGGTTTCAGTATTTGCATATTTGCGTCAATTGGCCAGCGTTGCTGGCGTTAGCCAATAAGATTTCAGCGGAAGTGAAGGATGAGAGAGAGTTCCCATATACGACATCCGTAATGTCTCGTTCCTTGCCTTTCAGGGAACCGAGGTTACGAAAGTAACCGGAGACGTTTTTTTTTTGTTAGGGATTTGTTTACTGTGTGTGATTCATTTAATGGAAAGCACATTCACTTCTAGTTGTCTTGCTGTTAATTTTAAATAAACTAAGAGCAAGTAGCTAAACTTAGAGCAAGTAGCTAATCAGTGTCTGCTCGTTTATTCAAACTAAGTTGTTCTATAACAGATGAACGTCGCAAAGCCCCCCCATCCTCCCCCCCCACCCGCCGCGCGCCGACGGTTATGTTATGAACCGTCACATTTGACTCGCATCATAACCGTCATCACCAATTCTGAAACCGGCACACCCCTAGTTCCTCGTTTACAAAACAAAATGCTACAAAGAAACATATATGTCTCAAACGTGATCCAGTATGCCATTAAAATAATCCATCCAATTGTGTCCGACATTGGCATCCATCTGAAGTCTGGATAGAAACGCAAATGAGCTGTTTACACTGGACGCATCAACGCAAACTTTCTGTCACTTTTCGTCTGTATACTGAATCCAGTGTAGACAGCGTCAGTGATTACAATAGGTTCTATTTGACATCATACAGCACTCACATCCAGTGTAAGCAAATGGTTGAATATGATTTCACTTTTCTAACTTTAGTTAGTGTGTAATGTTGCTGTTTGAGCATAAACAACATCTGCAAAGTTACAACGCTCAAAGTTCAAAGCAAAGGGAGATATTTTCTTTTAAAGAAATTGCTTTTTAAGGACTACAACAAACGGAGGGTAGGGACTACACAAGCTTCCTCCCGGGTTAGTGACATCACAAACACTAAAATTTACATAAACCCCACCCCTGGGAACGCAATTTATCATGACAGAATATGCTAATCAATGACTAGAAGATAACTCCACATCAGCTACATAAATTCATCAACTAACCATTCAGAAATGTCCAGTTGCATTCTACATGTTGTCACTTCTTCTTGGGTCTCTCCATCATTGTCTGACTCGGTTTGAACATAAAAAGTGAAAAGTTTTTGAAATGTTCAGTGCATGTCTGTGTGAGGTAAAAGGACATGCGCTGTTGAAGCTCCGCCCTCTGTGCCGGGAGCAGCAACTCATTTGCATTTAAAGGGTCAGACACAAAAACGGTGAAGTTTTTTTACATCTTGTGAAAAGGGCATTATACCACCCCTTTAAGTGACTGAATGCCAGTAGGCATGGTGTGATAATGTATAACTATTTGTCAATGTCTTTCTCTTGAGGCAGTCATATATGTATTTGCCCGTGTGATGTCACAGATCTCCCAATATCAAAACGAGCTGTTTTTTGCGTAATTAAATAAATGCTTTGTTTATAATGAGGACGACGTTTTAAGCTATGAAACTTGCACGATGTATTATTGGTACAAATACCTCCTCTTATATTTGAAAAGATGGAAGGCGAATTTGATTTCTCATGTCATGACCCCTTTAAGGAGACAAACTGATTATTTTTTATCAGACTTGAGCGTACTGTACTGTACTGCAGTATTATTTTTTCTTTCTCTAAAACCCTTTGGTGTTTTCTCATAGATACGGGAAATATAAACAGCAGGAAGCCCAGCAACACCTAAGTACATAAACCACATGTACACAAAGCTCCCACCATGTGACAACCCTAAAGGCCATTACTGTCATTCAGAGCCCAGTCACGCCAAAACGCACACAAACAAACACAAAGTCAGGAGAACAGAGTCGCCTAGTCAAGAGAAAGTTTCCATCTGCCATCAGTGGGGATTGTGGATTATGTTGGATTTAAAGACAAAAAGAGACACCACCTACAGTGTGGAAATAAAAGGAGCTTTGCGAAGCACAAACTTTACACTGATCCACTTACCGAAGGTACCATCACCATACTGTGCCATAACTCATGATATGAAACAAGTATTTGTGTAGTTAGCACAGTATTTAATTGTATTTTAAACAGGAAGGTTTATAGCAGGCCGTGTACACTGACCTGTGAGAATAGAAAACTTATTTTCTCTCTCCTCAGATGGGTACGGTGGTTGGACATTTGTTTTAAAAAAGCCATTTAATGCTGGAATAGATTCCAGCGCTACAGTGAATGAAATATGAAAGCTCACATCAGTATCTAGTCTATGTGCCAAAACCTAACATTCCTTTTTCAAAGAGTATTAGGTTCTTTTTTTATTATTCTGACTTTGCTTTGGCATCAGTTTTTCAGAAATATCTCAGAGAAACGTGCAAGAAATAGTTCTGTGATATGTGAGGTGAAAACTTTTAAATCACTATTCAGCAATGTGATTGCTTTATTGCTTAACTGTTATGCTTTAAAACATGCTGCTCATCTTCAGATGATCCTGCGTTTATATTCATATTTACTTTAAGGCAGATTAAATATGGCTGTTCTGGGCTTTTTAGCACATCTTTTTACTTTTCAAAATATTTTTACATGGGACTACTGTAGAAATGGCATGACTAATTTGTTTATATTTTGTTTTAAAATGAATTTTTCAGCACATTAACCATATTTGAGTTTTTGTCATTGAAATAAAAATGTGCTTGGTGGTATACATAATCAAAATGCCCACTGTAAGCTTGTCCATTCCATTTTTTTTTTTTAAACTTTCTCCCTGTCCCTTCCTGTATTTACAATGTGCACTTTTTAACTGCTTAGAAACCATTGAGGTGAATATGCAAGATGTCATCTATTAGTTAGCCTAGTTAAAAACTACAATGAATACACAACCGTTCAAAAGTTTGGGGTTTTAAATATGAATTTCATCCAATTCAACTGATCAAAAGTGGCAGTCAGGACTATGGAAGTAAAATAATGACAAATGTTTTTGAAACAAAAAGCCTGTTGAATTGTACTACTTGAAAAAAATATGCATTGCATTAACCCTGCTTGTATTTTAATGCATTGTATTTTTAGGGCTTGCATTTTTATGGGCTGAAATTTAGCATGGTTGAATATTTAGGCTGTGAATATTTCAATTCAAAACATTTCAAACACATTTTCATTAGTAAAATTTCAATAATCCATTTTTACCTTTCATATTTCACTTACAAAATGGTCAAACTGATTAAAAATACAACCTAGAATATTCAACAGGCAGTTTTCGGTCCATTTTATTTCGCTTTCAAATTCACTTCCACAAATTCAGTGGTTCAAATTCGACAGTAAATTCAACGTTGACATCCAGGAACTGCAGGAAAAGCAGTAGATTACCGAGCATAATCTCCATCTGCTGTTAGTCGACCTCACCAGCTGGGGGTGCAAGCGCGTGTTGTTGACAAAGATAGAGCAGTTAGATCAAGCCATTCATTCATTCATTAAACTAATTTACAACAATGTAAGTATTTCTGTGATTATTATGACGTCTGTTTTATGTGAAATTCAGTGTCTTCACGATTACGTTTCCTGTGTAGCCTATATGCATCTTTCTCTACCGTGAACGAGATTATAATGTTATTCCCCCGACGCGGATGTACAGGTCCAAGTTATTACATTTGAGTTTGACATATATTTCTATTGGTTGTTTAGTTGCGGCGATTGTGCTGCATGCATAGGTTTTCCCTCAATACGTCAGGATTCCCATGCTGGACAAAACGCTTAACCTAGCTTAATGGACTATACAGTGATATAAAAGACCAAACTCGCAGGCAAGCAGAAGGACTCAGAATATGAACTTAACGCGCTAAATTTAATGCTCAGCGTTTCCCAGTGATACTGGCATAGTTGGCTTGACATTCGCACATTTAGGGACCGTCTCTAAAGTTACATTAGACATTGGTATACACGTTTCTAACTTCAATAGCATTTGAAGAGAACGACTTACAGTCATAAAACTAACTGTAAAGTGTGCATGTAGGTGTCAGGCATAATGCGCAATGTATTCAAATAAATTGAAGTTTGCTATTGAAGTTAGAAACGTTTAGGCCTAATAGGACTACCAGTGTTACTTTAGAGACGGTCCCTAAATGTGCGAATGTCAAGACAATTTTACGTTTAGTCATTTATTTAGCATACCTTTTTTATCCAAAGCGATTTACACTTAAACTAACAATATAGAACAACAATATGAAAGTGCTATGACCCTTCCCAGTTTAATTTAATGCAGTAGCCTACATGTATGTTGGCATACTTCCTCAATAATGTGCAAGTTTGGTCTTTTATATCACTGTATTAGTCCATTAAGCTACGTTAAGCGTTTATATGTGCAGCAGGGGAATCCCGACGTATTGAGGGAAACCCTAGTAGCCTAATGCATAAATCATAAATCACAATCGCCGCAACTAAACAACCAATAGAAATATATGTCAAACTCAAATGTAACATTGGACCTGTACATCCGCATCGGGGGAATAACATTATAATCTCGTTCACGGTAGAGAAAGATGCATAGGCTACACAGGAAAAGTAATCGTGAAGACACTGAATTTCACATAAAACAGACGTCATAATAATCACAGAAACACTTACATTGTTTTGTTGTAAATTAGTTTTTATGAATGAATGGCTTGATCTAACTGCTCTATCTTCGTCAACAACACGCGCTTGCACCCCCAGCTGGTGAGGTCGACTAACAGCAGATGGAGAGTACGCTCGGTAATCTACTGCTTTTCCTGCAGTTGCTGGATGTCAACGTTGAATTTACTGTCGAATTTGAACCACTGAATTTGTGGAAGCGAATTTGAAAGCGAAATAAAATGGACCGAAAACCGCCTGTTGAATATTATAGGTTGTATTTTTAATCAGTTTGAATATTTTGGAAGTGGAATATGAAAGGTGAATATAGATTATTGAAAATGTACTAATGAAAATGTGTTTGAAATGTTTTGAATTGAAATATTCACAGCTTAAATATTCAACCATGCTAAATTTCAGCCCATAAAAATGCAAGCCCTAAAAATACAATGCATTAAAATACAAGCAGGGTTAATGCAATGCATATATTTTTCAAGTAGTACAATTCAACAGGCTTTTTGTTTCAAAAACATTTGTCATTATTTTACTTCCATACAGGACATTGATAATGATTTATATTGTAAATAAATGTTGTTCTTTTGAACTTTCTATGCATCAAAGAATGTATCAATATATCAGTGTATCACGGTTTCCACAAAAATATTAAGCAACCAGCACAACTGTTTTTAGTACTGATAATAATAAGTAATGTTTCTTGAACATCAAATCAGCATATTAGAATAATTTCAGAAGAATATCTGAAGACTGGAGTAATGATGCTGAAAATTCAGTTTGGCCATCACAGGAATAAATTACATTTTAAAATATATTAAAACAGTTTTAAATTATAACAATATTTTACAATGTTAATATTTGTACGGTGTTGACCAAATAAAAAACAGCCTTAGTGAGCATACGATGTCTTTCAAAAAAATATTAAGAAATCTATAAAAAAAAATCTTACCGACCCCACACTTTTGAAAGGTGGTGTACACGTGCATGTCATAAAGTTAAAGGGGGGAAGGAAAAAAAACAGATGTGGTCTGAATGAGTTTCATGTGTACTTCAGTTTGAAGGACACGTCTTAAAGCCATACATCCATAGGTGTATAATATGTACAGAGTTAGTAAGAAGAAAGTGGTACTGTATATCATGTATGAAAATAATTTCACTAGATGTACAAGCACAAAGTATAAGATGGTAAACTATATATTTTCTTGATTGTTACAGTATGTTTGTTGAATGATGAATAGTAAATATTATCTGTACAGAAATGACTGTGAGCTCTAAATCATTCCAACGTGTATTTTTCTTCAAAACAAACCTGGAAAATGGCCTCATCTAATTCAATCTCTGTTGACCAATATTGGACATTTGTCCTGTTCTGATCCCAGTAATGTTACTTATCCAGTACATATATTTTGAGATGCGGGTGTAGACGCCATACTTTCCCTTTTTGGCGCACTCTTCACCCCAGCTAACGATGCCCGTGAGAAACCATGTGTTCTGATAGCGGGTGGCATGGGGTCCTCCGCTGTCTCCCTGGCAGGAATCCTTGTGTGCCGTACTGTAACCGGCACAGAACATGAAGCGGGAGATGGAGTCAGTGCTGCTGCTTTTGCACTCTGTCCGGTCCACATAGGGGAGCTCTACTTTCTGAAGTGTTTTGGATTCGATGCCCCCAAACAGTAGCTTTCCCCAGCCGCTCACCAGGGAGTTTTGCGCTTTCTGGAGCAGGTTCTCTGTGAAGTCTTTAGAGCCCAGGCAGATGGGCAGGACGTAGTCTGAGAATTTAACGGGTCCCTTGAGCTTTAACAGGGCGATGTCATGATTGTAAAGACTGTGTTGAGAGTTGTAACGTGGATGGATATGGTACTCCGCTATGCCGTGGTCACTCTCTTTTCCCTCCTTCTTTGAGATGTCATGTTCCCCTAAAGAAATATAGCAAATCATTTACAATATGCATGACATCACATTTGCCCTGAAAGACAATAATGTTGATTGTTAAAGTAACACCAAGTAAATTTTCCTCTTCGGTCGCCCTACTGGTTGGAAACGAAATTCTCCATTGCCGCTGTCGTAAATAATCTAGCCTACCGTCGCACGCACGCTCGCTGTTTATCCAGCACCGGCTTTATAATGAACGATTTCCACAGACAAGGTAAAGTATGTTACATGATTTCATGAAAGGATGATGTATTGCGACATCAGAAACGAAGAAAAACGAAATAATGACTATTGTAGCGATTGACGTAAAGCAGTCGAATTTTGTAGTTCTTTTTTTGTGCACGGGTTACTACCCGAAACCTGAAGTTACATAGTGCCAGTAAAAGCGACACAGACCCCGTCAAGTCGATGTACCATCACAAGGGTCTTGGAAATATATTATGAAGGTTGAAAAACTACATAGTGTTACTTTAAGAGTCTCTTAAATTAAATAAAAAGCAATGATAATAAATTAAATATATATATATATATATATATATATATATATATATATATATATATATATATATATATATATATATATATATATGTGGGTGTGTGTGTGTGTAATAAAACAATAATAAATTAATAATAATAAATGGGTTAATAAAACAAATAATATGTAAACAGATAATGTTAGTTAGATAGTGGTAGTAGTGGTAGTAAAAACAACAATGATTTTTTTTCTATAACCAAATAGCAATAAGAACTATGTGACAGTGTAGTTCTCTCACCCACTCTGATGAAGAAAGATCCCACCTTTCCTTCAACACAGTGGGCAGCTGTAATGACCCATTCTTCACTGAGAAGAGAGCCTCCACAAAATACAACCTTATTCACATTTGCCATAAAAACCACCTGCCAGAAAAAAGACAGATTGATATTACATTTTTTTTATTATTTCCTCCATATCAGGTTCTGTTCTGTGGATTTTTCCGACACAAACCAATGATTATGCCAGCCCTGCTTCATAAGACGAGGAACAAAATCATGAATGTTTTATTTACACACACACACATTCATCTCTTCACTACCTGCCAGGGAATCTCCCCTGGTGTTGCCTCATTGCCTCCTACAATGCGATGTTCATTGTTTGTTGCATTTTTGATAGTTGGTTGAGTGGGAAAGAAAGCCCAGGAGGAGCTGTTGTCCAGTGTAGGTTGAAGTGTGCTAGTGCTGTTCACTTCAGGGGCATCAGTAGGACTGGACTCTGTCATATTGTGTTCGGTTGTATTGACGAGATTGATGGATTGATTTTGATTTCCATTCTCAGCACTGATAAGGGATCTTGAGTTAAGAGTTTCAGCAATAATCTTACTGAGGCGTCCACATGGGTATTGCCCTATAAAGATGCGAGTAGATGGATCAAGAGCAAGATCTACTCAACAACCCAATCCAAACGTCTGCTAAAACATGCAATCAAATTCCTTGAATGTAAATGGTATTCAAAATACACTACTATGAAAGGTCATACTGCACAATATAAGAAAAGCTTCAAGCTTGAAATAGAGTATGTGTCCCAGTGACAATACAGTGGTTTAATAATGCAGATAAATGGCATGTAATAAGTGGGAATAGATTCCAGTACCTGTAGGTTCACATGTCCTGCTGTCCAGAGCCAATCTGTAACCCTTGGCACAGTCACACACTGCTCCATAAATTTTATCCACAGTGCAGAAGTGCATGCAGCCTCCATTATTTACATTACACTGTTTTGCCATCTCTGCACCAGACCAACCCATGAAACACAATATAAGGTTTAGCAGAGGAAGACCTTAAGATTAACTAAAGCAGGTTAAGAATTTCTATACATTTTATGATTTTTTTAAAATAAATATCACTCTCTGTGTGTGTGTATATATATATATATATATATATATATATATATATATATATATATATATATATACATATATTGTCTTAGGTTTATGGTAATGGTGTGAGACGCAGTATATATATATATATTTTTTTTTTTTTGGTGTTGGTGTTGTTTTATGTATTGGACCCTCTTGAAAATGAGATGTTGCATCTCAAGGGGCTATCCATCAATAAATTGAGTATATATATATATACATTTTGTTTTTTAATATACACTCACCTAAAGGATTATTAGGAACACCATACTAATACTGTGTTTGACCCCCTTTCGCCTTCAGAACTGCCTTAATTCTACGTGGCATTGATTCAACAAGGTGCTGAAAGCATTCTTTAGAAATGTTGGCCCATATTGATAGGATAGCATCTTGCAGTTGATGGAGATTTGTGGGATGCACATCCAGGGCACGAAGCTCCCGTTCCACCACATCCCAAAGATGCTCTATTGGGTTGAGATCTGGTGACTGTGGAGGCCATTTTAGTACAGTGAACTCATTGTCATGTTCAAGAAACCAATTTGAAATGATTCGAACTTTGTGACATTGTGCATTATCCTGCTGGAAGTAGCCATCAGAGGATGGTGGCCATAAAGGGATGGACATGGTCAGAAACAATGGTCAGGTAGGCCGTGGCATTTAAACGATGCCCAATTGGCACTAAGGGGCCTAAAGTGTGCCAAGAAAACATCCCCCACACCATTACACCACCACCACCAGCCTGCACAGTGGTAACAAGGCATGATGGATCAATGTTCTCATTCTGTTTACGCCAAATTCTGACTCTACCATCTGAATGTCTCAACAGAAATCGAGACAACATTTTTCATGTCTTCAACTGTCCAATTTTGGTGAGCTCTTGCAAATTGTAGCCACTTTTTCCTATTTGTAGTGGAGATGAGTGGTACCCGGTTTGGTCTTCTGCTGTTGTAGCCCATCCGCCTCAAGGTTGTGCGTGTTGTGGCTTCACAAATGCTTTGCTGCATACCTCGGTTGTAACGAGTGGTTATTTCAGTCAAAGTTGCTCTTCTATCAGCTTGAATCAGTCGGCCCATTCTCCTCTGACCTCTAGCATCAACAAGGCATTTTCGCCCACAGAACTGCCGCATAATAAAATGTTTTTCCCTTTTCACACCATTCTTTGTAAACCCTAGAAATGGTTGTGCGTGAAAATCCCAGTAATTGAGCAGATTGTTAAATACTCAGACCGGCCAGTCTGGCACTAACAACCATGCCATGCTCAAAATTGCTTAAATCACCTTTCTTTCCCATTCTGACATTCAGTTTGGAGTTCAGGAGATTGTGTTGACCAGGACCACACCCCTAAATGCATTGAAGTAACTGCCATGTGATTGGTTGATTAGATAATTGCATTAATGAGAAATTGAACAGGTGTTCCTAATAATCCTTTAGGTGAGTATATATATATATAAAAAATAAAAAATAAATATATATATATAAATACTCTATATGTATATACAGTATATTGTATGAATTACTCATATATATATATATATATATATATATATATATATATATATATATATATATATATATATATATATATATATTAAAAAACAGAATACATGTCATATCTAATTTTTTTCATGTTATGTTTTTTTAATATATATAAAAACATACAGTATGTGTGTGTTTGTGCGTGTGTATATATATATATATGTATGTATATATGCGAGTGTATATATTTTAAAAAAAATCTAAATAAACACTAAAACTATAAAATAAGACAACATATTTTGGCATATTTGTATATAAATTATGTTGTCTGAACTAGAAGATGTAATGTCAAATCTTATAGTTTATAAGCTCATCACGGATCTTACCTAACTCACAGTTCTTCCCACTAAAGCGTGCTGGACACCAGCAGGTGTATGTACTCATACCATCCTCACATTTCCCACCATTCTGACAGGGATTCGACTCACACTGGTCTCCATCTGAAAGAGGAGAGGCCATGATCATTATATTATAAATAAATTCTGTTATGTTAATGTTATGTAAAATTAACACACACTATGGACAAAATAAAGGATAGAAAGATACAAAAAAGTTTTACATAGCACGTACATCAACATTCGTACTCACCCATATAATTCCTCCAGAATTTCATCTGAAACAAAGTTTGGAAAGTTTTAAACTCATAAAGAGAGAGTCCTAAAAATGTTCTTAGGAGATAAATGTGTTAATGCTACTCACGGTTTGCTCCTGGTCTTCAAAGACCTCTCTGACCTCCTCTAGAACGCAGCGCTCTTCAAAACATTCCCTTTCCAAGTTAGCCTTCATCACAACCTCCTCCCATCCTGTGTTAAAGCGTTTTTGTCTCTTCAGAAGAGACCCCGCCAGCTCCCTCGGCAGAAACACTGAAGCTACATACACAAACCGAGACACACTGAGAAATCACAAACGCCAAGGTCTGTTTCTAGGGCAGTGTTACATGTTACATACAAATGCATTTTGACACTATATTACAGTAACCAGCTCAAACTGAGAATTTTGACAATTTGGTTTCATTAAAAAAAAAAAAAATCACTCACTCACTCACACACACACACACACACACACATATACGATTTCCAGGAACATACATAAACAAGATTATAACAATGTTAACATACCTTCAGACATTAGCCATTCTTCAAGCAGTAAAGTGCATATCAAAATAATGTGATAAATCTTCACCATTTTCTCTTTGATGATTTCCCGTCAGGAAGAAATCTTTCTCAGCAGTGAAAATACTTTCATGATCTGTTCCAAAGTTCAGGACATATCTGTTTGCACTTCATGCAAACACATATCTCAACCGGTGTTTTTTTTTTTTTTTTCAGTCAGCACCTGCAGTGTTTGTGGGTCATTTCCCCTGCATTTTACCATATAAGCAGTTTGTAGTGTCATGAGAAAGCACCCCAGTGTTTGAATAATGCATTTGGTCACACTTCAGACTTCATAACATAAAAGTATGAAAACATAATATGTGGAATATAGCTATAGCTTAATCCCTGATTATATTTGTATGGATAACCAATCACATTCCTGAGTCATTTCTGTCTGTCCCCCCCCCCTCCCCGATTCAAAGAACTCGGTTCAGACTTGGGACCCAGCAAATATTGACAAGACTTGACTGACTAATACTGGCCTCATAACTTATGTCCATGGCTGCTATTAAGAAACAACAAACACCGACATTATCTGCTAAGAGTTGAGATGTGCTATTTTGGCATACAACTACACCTTCTATGACATAAACTCTTTAGTTGAAAAAATATACAGTCTGTATAGCCTGTTTGTTTTCTTTGCAACGGCATCTCTTTTAGTGATTTATGGTGAATAAGCCAAACTAAATTTCCCAACAGAAACTAGGTCTACATTATTTTTTGTATGACAGTATCTTGTGCTAAACATAAGAAACCGGACAGACCTAGTTTAAAGGTTTTAAATATTTATAGTGCTCATATCCCACAATCCAACTTTTTTAAAAAAGAGAGACTTTTTTATGTAACAGGATTTGTGACTTCTCTCTGGCAGTCAAACAGGAAGATAAAACTACATAATTAATGCTGCTGGATGGGTGAATGATTTAAGGCTTTCTGGTGGTCAACTAGTCAACTTTATCTTTGGCATCTTAATAGATAATTCCAGTTATTGTTATTCAATAGCCTAGCCTATGTAAATATTTATCTCACTCAAAAACAATATTTTCGCACCCTGGTTATAGCCTACCTTTTCAGGCGAACTCGATTTCTCAGCAGAAAACGATTTAGAAAATTAAACACGATGCCTTAGGTTAGCCTACTGAAAATCCAGTGGGCAACTAAATAATTAGGCTAGTTATTTATTTAGTATAGAAAGAATGAAATTAACTAGTACTTGGTAATGCCTCCACAATAATTCGCATACATTTGAAAATACTTTTTGCCAAATTAAGGTTATAGGGTAGGGGAGACCGGGGGCAATTGTAACATATTTTACATTTTCCTTAAAAACTCACAAACTACTTGAGATAGACTAGTCATCTTTTGATACAAGAAACACATATATGTGCACTAATTAAAAATACAATTTATATATTTTCACTTATAAGAACAAGACTAAAATATTTAATTAAATGCAAGAAGTCAGAGTGTTACAATTGCCCCCGCCATGGGGGCAATTGTAACAGTGTGTGGGGGCAATTGTAACACTGAGAAATAACTCCTATTAACCCACTTTATCTCAAATAAAAGCCTACCTCAAAGTAATCACTTTACTGCTGTTGTAGCTATTTATGTCATGAGTCTGTTCTGTGTTTCTGTCTTGGTTCATGTTTTGCTTCTCCTCGTTATGTTTATTAGTTACCCAGGTGTTTCCATTTAGCCACACCCTCTTGTTACCTCGTTATCTTGTTTAGCTTGTCTGTCCTTGTATTTAAGCCTGTGTGTTTGGTTCAGTCTTGGTCAGTGCTTAATGTTTGTCGGTTGAGTGTTTGTCCTGTTCCTGAGTCTGAGCCTTGTTCCTGAGTTTATGTTTGTGTAGTTTGAGTTTGTATTAATAAAAGATGCTGCAAATGGATCCAACGCCTTTGTCTGCTTCAACCGACCGTGACAGAAGCACTGACCATTCCATGGATCCAGCAGATTTTCGCTCCCGCCAGGAGAATCGTCCGATGGATGAATACGTGGGGGAGTTCTGTGAGTTTTGCCAGGAGGTGGATCTGAAGGAGACCTTTTTGAAGGAGATGTTTGGTCGGGGAATTGACAAATTTCTCTATTCACTCATGCCGGTGGATATCCCGCAATATACACTGGCACAGTATGTCGGCTTCGCCCTCCTCTTAACCGGCTCACCATTCACTGTAGACTTTGCACAAGAGGAGCCTCACAGACTCACTATGTTCCTGAAACCTGTTGTGAGTTATGTCATGCCCACCAGGATGTTGATAACCCCTTCTGCTTTCACCACTTACCAGCACCGTCAGTCTAGAGTCTCGTCTGTTCACCCCATCAAAGCTGAGATCGTGACGGAGGAGGCCGTCCCTGAGATCGTGACGGAGGATGCCGTCCCTGAGATCGTGACGGAGGAGGCCGTCCCTGAGATCGTGACGGAGGAGGCCGTCCCTGAGATCGTGACGGAGGAGCCCGTCCCTGAGATCGTGACGGAGGAGCCCGTCCCTGAGATCGTGACGGAGGAGTCCCGCTCCTGAGATCGTGACGGAGGAGCCCGTCCCTGAGATCGTGACGGAGGAGCCCGTCCCTGAGATCGTGACGGAGGAGGCCCGTCCCTGAGATCGTGACGGAGGAGGCCGTCCCTGAGATCGTGACGGAGGAGGCCGTCCCTGAGATCGTGACGGAGGAGGCCGTCCCTGAGATCGTGACGGAGGAGGCCGTCCCTGAGATCGTGACGGAGGAGGCCGTCCCTGAGATCGTGACGGAGGAGGCCGTCCCTGAGATCGTGACGGAGGAGGCCGTCCCTGAGATCGTGACGGAGGAGGCCGTCCCTGAGATCGTGACGGAGGAGGCCGTCCCTGAGATCGTGACGGAGGAGGCCGTCCCTGAGATCGTGACGGAGGAGGCCGTCCCTGAGATCGTGACGGAGGAGGCCGTCCCTGAGATCGTGACGGAGGAGGCCGTCCCTGAGATCGTGACGGAGGAGGCCGTCCCTGAGATCGTGACGGAGGAGGCCGTCCCTGAGATCGTGACGGAGGAGGCCGTCCCTGAGATCGTGACGGAGGAGGCCGTCCCTGAGATCGTGACGGAGGAGGCCGTCCCTGAGATCGTGACGGAGGAGGCCGTCCCTGAGATCGTGACGGAGGAGGCCGTCCCTGAGATCGTGACGAAGGAGGCGGTCCTTGAGATCGTGAAGGAGGAGGCCGTCCCTGAGATTGTGACGGAGGAGGCGGTCCTTGAGATCGTGAAGGAGGAGGCGGACTCTGAGATCGTGTTGGAGGAGGCTTTCCCTGAGATCGTGACGGAGGACGCTCTAGAGTCTGTTCCTGTGCAAGTCAGTGCTGACCAGGAGGGTGAACTGGATTCGGTCACTGAGCATGCTGTGGAGGGCGTTCCCGAGTCTACCCCTTAACTGTCTGCTCCACCATGGTTGCCTGCACAGCTGGCTCCATTGATCTGGCCCTCCCACCTCCCCCAAGAACGCTTTTGCGTCACCACCACCCTGGACTATTCTGGGGAACGTCTGGAATACGTTCCTTAACGGGGGGTAATGTCATGAGTCTGTTCTGTGTTTCTGTCTTGGTTCATGTTTTGCTTCTCCTCGTTATGTTTATTAGTTACCCAGGTGTTTCCATTTAGCCACACCCTCTTGTTACCTCGTTATCTTGTTTAGCTTGTCTGTCCTTGTATTTAAGCCTGTGTGTTTGGTTCAGTCTTGGTCAGTGCTTAATGTTTGTCGGTTGAGTGTTTGTCCTGTTCCTGAGTCTGAGCCTTGTTCCTGAGTTTATGTTTGTGTAGTTTGAGTTTGTATTAATAAAAGATGCTGCAAATTGATCCAACGCCTTTGTCTGCTTCAACCGACCGTGACAATTTAATAATGTTACTATTCCCTATCCGTCTTCCTGGGCCTGAATCTAGGCATATTTTACTGTAAAGAAAAAAACTTTTGCTAAGTTCTCTGTTCTAATTGCTTTTTACAAGTGAACTAATCATTTCCTTTGGTTTGGCTGGGTCTTATACAATCAAAACACTTTAAATCCACTATACAAATAAACTGACAATGAAAGGAACTTTGCTTTTGCAGACATATAGCGTATAATATTCACACTTTGTCAAGCACAAATAAAACACACATTATTTTATATAAAAAATGTATGTTAATTGATGATTTGTTAATACTGGAACAAACATTTATTTTAATACACCCTTTTAAAATGAAGTTTTACAATAGAATTTAGTGAAATATTTTTTACCAGAAAAGTATGTCAACACACACAAACAAGCTTGTAACACAGTGTTACAATTGCCCCCGATACTGCAGCCATGACAAAATCTTCTATTCTAGCTAGCCCAACCTGTATTAGCATAGGATGTTCATGTTCGTTTTTAATCAATAACCTAGGGATAAAATGTATACAAGTTTAAATTCACAGACATCTAAACTTTAGACAGCAGAAGAAAAATACTGCACATCCAAAAAATAAATGTCATACCTCAAAATCAGTTTGTCGTTAACAACTTCTGCTAAAGTTGATTTTTTTTTTTTGCTTCTTTTCCACAGATAGAGAGAGAATCCTACTGGGCATGTACAGATTAAGTGTCATCACTCTAGCTTGTTTCTGATTAGAGGAATTGAGTGTGTTACAATTGCCCCCGGTCTCCCCTAAATGATATCGAGATAACGATAGGCCGTACGTACGTTACCTGTGAAACTAGGCATTTTCGTTTGTTTGTTTATTAAATCATAGTATACCATATTTTATTTTCATGTACCGACCTGTAGCAGCTATTTAAACAAAACCAGCATGTAAATAAAAAAAATGCGTGAGTTCAGCTAATGAATGGTCTTGCGTAAATCTACGTAATGTTTGTCAACTAGAGAGCATTCTGACTCTTCTGACTGAAGGGCGACGTCACGCGTCACGTGGTGAAGTTTGGGACTGGGCAGTCTGGGCTTCATCACAACACGACCTCAATAGTTGCGTAGCGAGGGTGATACACCGCCATGTGGTCTGATTGATGTGTCAAAGCACACCATGAGCGCACGAATTGTAATCTTGCAGACTGCAAACTGAACGACTCTAAAACAGCTTGGGAAGTGGCCTTTCACGTCTTAATTTTATCTGAAGACTCTTGTGACAGTTTTTCACGCCTTGCTTTGCTGCCTTGTCTTTTGTCGTAAGGAACAAAGCGTTATGCACACCTGCCAGAGAAAATAATAACGACCAGCAAACGGTAAGGATTCAGCAACATTACAATGCACTGACTAAATCATTCATTAAATAGGCTTACATTAAATTAATGTAATTATCTGATGAGTGTGATTGTAAAAACATACATAATTGATTTATTCTGGATACCGTATAGTATTCTTGGATTTAAAATAAATGAAAAACATAATTAAAAATATATCCTACAATGGGAAATCGTTATGAACTGAGCTCTGGTTCCTTTAAGGAGGGGTTGGCCATTGTTTAATAGAAGAACCAGTTTTAAATGATTGGACCGATTTGGTATCATCTGGAATTCTTCATCAAAACTGGGATCTATGAGCGGGAAAGCATTACTAAAGACGAAAGAAGATAAGGATGCAAACAAGGGTAAGGCATCGCGTTATTTTACTTAAACCTTTTTCCTCTCCGTGTATTGACATACATTTGGTTGTTTATAATTACGCGGAAAAGGCGCACGTTGGAAGCCATTGATAGTTCTGGTTATGCAGACGGTTACAATTAATGGGCCGCTGTCAAGCACTGAAAATGTACTGCAATCAAAATCATTAAAAATGTATTCCCTACATCTACAAAGAGAGTAACTTAACAGTAAATTATATATAAAAATATATGCTAGTGTTTAAGCTTAAAGATACGCATAACCAACAAGTGTGATGTTTATTTTGCGATCATTTGCGGTGATGCGGTCACTTTAAATCTAGGCTACTTACAGCTGAGCGCGCGCGCTTCACGAGAAGCAAAAATATCTTTCCAGTCTTCTCACGGTTTGTCTCAAAACAACTAACGCTTTTATTAAAAAAACTGTTAATATCAAGAAAACAATTATATATGTATTTATTTATTTTTCTTGAGCTTGATATATTATCCGCGCTTCAGTTCACGGATGTAGGCTGGGTACCTATTGCCATGGAGACAAAGAGGCGCAGAGGCTGCCTCATAAAAAATACATAACATGCTGTATAAAGCAGATGTATTCTGTTTTTAGTGTCTACAGTGGTTCTTTCACTGGACATAAATTGCATAACATTTTATATAAGGTCAACAAGCATAAAAGTGCATGCCTGATTTTTAGCCTAAATATAAGTGTTGTGTGGTTGGGTCATAAGTAATAAAGCTTGACAAACCCCTGAGAGGGAGCTGTAAATGCCAGTGCCGAGGATTATGTTTGATTAAATTGTTACAGGAAAAACTCATTAAAGTTTATTACGTCATGGAAAAGCGAGGACCGATCTACACATCTACACCGAGGCCATGTTAAACGAGGGGTCATTAAAAAGACACAGATTTTAATTACATTTAATAGACCTTTGGGGATTCAGCCTAAATGAGAGATTAATCTTGTGTTGAGTTTTAATTGAACACACCGTTCATTTAGAACACCTTCATTAATTCTGGTCACTTTATGTCACCACTTGCGTCAATGTTTTTAGTTTGACTTCAAAGATACATTTGAACACTTTCCAATAACGTTCCATTTGAGCATTAGTTAGAAAAATACTTATAATAGCCTACTATACTACACCCAGTTTCACAGACGAGGTTTAAGCCTTGTTTGAATGCATGTTTGAGCTGTTTAAACTGAAAGCAACTTGCACTGACATATCTTAAAATATGTCAGTGTAATTGTTTTATCTCAAGATGCACACCAGTAAATGTTTTTTTTTTTCTAAAAGCTACTTAAATGTCCTTATTGAACTAAGGACTAATCCTGGCTTAATCTAAACCCTGTCTGTGAAACCAGGCCCTAAAGCATTTATTAATCTAACTTAATGTTAATTTGATCATTTACTAATATTATGAAAATCAAAAGTTGTATTCATTAATATTTTATTTTATTATTATTATTATTATTAATGGACCTAAGCATAGTATATGAATTTTTAGTTAATGTTAGCCAAGTTACCGATACATCATATGCTGTTAAAACGAACAACATTGATTTTCTATGTTGAAGTCTCAGTGATTTACACTTTGTAACCTCATAAAAGTGTCAGTGACAAGAATTCATTATGTGATGTATATATAAATGTTCCACCCCACATGTGTAAATCTTTTTCTAAAAATGTAATTACAGGTAGGCTATATAGAAAATATATTATGTTGGAGCATTTAAAAAAAGATGTCTTTTTTTCCCCTTTGTTTTTGCAGTTGGTATCATTGCAAACTATATCGCAGGTTATATGTCAAATTTGTATGTGTAATTGCATGAATACATTTGACAACATTTTTAGATAGCCAAAGATGTGATATGTTCAGTTTAGTAACTAATTCGTTTATATATTTGTCATTATTGAAAACATGACAGTTTTGTTAATAGTTTAAGAAATAGAAAAGAAGTGTATCGGTAGTTATCACTAAATACAAGGCTTTACCCCCAGATGTCAGTATCATCTTTCCAAACATATTTAGTCTCTTTCGGCCTCCCTCTGTGTGCGTGTACGTGCACTGTTGCATGCGTCAGTATAGTGTAAATATGACTTCCATATTTTGTCCTACCAGAACTTTTTCTAATACTTGTTGTTCTGTCACTATGTTGAAGTATACACAGTTCAAGATGGCAAAGAGTACATTCTGTTGCGGGCGGAGTCATCTCAGTCTTTTGCAGTAGATCAGAAAGAAAACTCACCCTTTCATAATAAATGTCAGGAGCTCTTTTGCTGTCCATTCTGGAAACTCTTCGTTCTAAAGAAAAAAGAAAACGATGAAGGTTTGTCGAAATGAGAGGTTTATCGGTTCTGCCTGCCTAGCACATTCAATATTAATTTCACGAAAAATAACCACAGACTAGCCATAACATTGTTTTTATTATCAAAATTCACCGTAAGCCACCAGAAGTAGCATGCGTTGTAAACGTTTAACATCGAAACGCATGCTATTATTTCAGGGCACGATGTACCAGTGCTGTTATGAATTTGATTGAACTGTTTTATGTTCTTTCGGTTGGACTTTCTGTCTCTAAATAGTAATGGAATGTGTTCACGTCTAGGCCCGCACAAGTTCTTGTTACTCCTGCATGTATACACTGACTATTTCATACCCAGGTCTGATTTATTGTGCACTTTAGAAACGCTTGGATGTGATGATGAGCCCTATGTTCTCTCTCAGCCCATTTCACATGTTTTAGCGCCATCTTGTGGTGCCCTTTAAGATCGTCTTCATCAGGGTGGGTTGTTTTCGCCTTCACAGAAATGTGTCTGAAAACATAAGCACATTCAGTCATAAAAAAATGACCCAAAGAGATTTGTATGACTTTGTTCCATACAAAGACTAGAACTTTGTTTTCTCATCATAACAAGATGTGAGGTTACTAATAGCCCTAATAAATTAGATTGAGACTTTATGGTTATGTTATTGCCAGGCTAATTCAATCCAGTTCCTAGATACAGATATAACTGCAGTATATATGTTAATAGCATCACAGAAAATATAGAAAAAAAGTGCTCCAGCTCAGTGTCCCTTAACTGTAAAGACATCAAGAATAGTTAGAAGTCACTATCACCAGAGATTTGATGTGCATGAGTAATATAGAGACTGCATAAACATAATAGGATTACATAAAACACTTGTGTATGACAGTGAATTTGATATGATCTTAAACTCACATTATATTAGTTGCATTATGAGCAGGAAAATATGCTTGGTTGTGTCATATGTTGGCCCAACACACAACAGGAAAGAAGGCCAGACTAATTTGATTCCCCTTGTTTGAGAAAAAAATCTTGTTTCCTCATTACCATGATATCTCATTAGTCTCTCTAGAAGCTCTGCTTTGTTTCCAAATGGGTTTTATTCATTGGCCTGTTATTTTTCATGACGCTCTCTTGGAATCATTAATACTACAATATGTTATTGACTATAAGATGAATATATAGAGCATACATTTAAGTGAGTCCTCAGGTTTGTGATTAGGATTTATTCACAAAGGTTTGAGAGTGTTTGCTCGCTCTACCCTCTTCTCTCCTCCTCTTCTTGCTGTGAATGACCCTGAAGAGAATATTAGAGTTGGCATTATCTCCAGTGCATCTGATGAATCATTGATAAGGCGCCCTAAACACATAGTGGTGGTCTGTCAATAATAGGCGATAATGATCTGCTATGATCGCCGGGCTGTGCTCTTTTAATGGACAGAATACTCATGAGAATTAGTTGAAAGTTCGCAACGCCCTTTTTCTTGCTTTGAACACTGTGAAGAAGTGCAAAAGAATAAAAGTCATCTCTGGATGCCTCTGAAAGTAGCATGGCGTTTCCCTTGAGAAGATCTGTATCAGGTACACTTTTAGATATCTGAAGATATCCAGTCAGGAGGCTTTCTTTAAAAGGAGTTCGATAAATGAATGAGATATGTTTATACGCATGGATGGTATGTTTGAGTAGTGGAATGGGTTTATTTGTTTGGCGTGGGTCTTTAGTGCTGTCCGTGGTGCTGAAATTCACCAGTTCAACTGAACTTCAGCTTAAGTGGCTCGGAAGAGTTTTCGAGTTGTTTCATCAAAGGAGGATTGCTGTTTTAAAAAACAAACTGCTTTGAAAACTTGTATATTCGCTCTGGAAAATAATTTATTTTTCTGCTGTTCTTTAATGTAGTTGGCACCGTCCATCCTTATACACTGTAAAGATGTTTTGTTAAGTCATTTAAAAATGTGTTTGATGCGGTAACATATTATACAACCTATTATTTAACCTTATTTAACTTTACCTTATACAGTAAGAGTATTTTATGTAATATTATGTATATATGTGTAAGATAATTAATGTAAAATTGCTGAAGATGTTTGATATTTTATAAGTATGAATTTTCTTTTTATCTAAATTTATATTTAAAAAGAACAACATGCATTAGTTACATATTAGTGAAATTGTTTTTTATGAATGAAAAATAATGACATTTAATTAAAGTACTCATTAATTTATGAGGAAAGATGCGTTCCCAGAAATCCCTGTTCGAACAATCTTTTTAAAAAATTGCTTTACTGCATTATTTTAGTGACATGTATGTCGCACTGATGGTGTATGTTATTATTGCTGCAGAGGCCAATTTTTATTAATTTTAATTTGTTATGCGGCCTTTAGTGTATTTTGCAGTAACAAACATAAATCCAAATATACCACAAATTAGTTGGTAAATTAACATTATAAATGAGATATGCCGTTACGAAATGTCTTGTCATTGTAATGCTTCATTGAAATAATTGTATTTTACAGTAAAGTTCTAGCAACCACAGTTTTCTTTTTTGTACACTCTTCCAAAAGTGGGTTTTCGCAGCAATGCCATAAAATAAACATTTTTGGTTCCCCAAATTAAACTTTAAGTTAGCAGTTCTTAAAAGAAAAACTATTTTTCTGACTGTAAAGAACTTTTTTCCCCTATAAAAACCTTTTTTTTTTTTTGCAATGGAAAGGTTCCATGGCTGTTAGGTTCTTTATGAAACCATCAGTGTAAATAAAGAACCTTTATTTTTAAGAGTGTATAATTCTACAAAACAAAACATGGTATAAAAAAAAAAAAACTATTAATGAGTTGGATTATATGTGGCACAAAGGCCACTCCTCGTTTCAGGAGGCTCTAATGTTGCCTGTTTATACACGGCTGCTTGTTGAAGACCACAGTCACGTCTCTGGGGCCGTGCTGAAGCCGTCCTGCTGCAGGAGAACGAGCCGCGCTGTTGCTGTTGCTGCTGCTGCAATACATCCCTGTCGAAAAGAGAGCAGTCTGAAATCTCTGCAATAGTGGATGTGGACATTTTTTCTTTCATGGATCATATTGCTGACACCAGAGTTTAGATGCCGTTTCCTACGCCTCTGAATTTCCATATTTTTGCGGTCTTTGGGGAACGGGGACCGGGGAATCTGTTGAGTAGCTTTGCAGATCTCCACTGCTGAAAACGAGAGCGCATCTGCAGGGGAAGACGATTAATCTACTCAACTTCAATTAAAGGCTGCATTATTGAAAGGCGGGGACCTCTTGCTCACAATTTTCCAACACAATCCCCCACCCACCTCCTCGTTCTCACATAAAGACACTATTTAATTATTTCCTCAGACGCGGTGTGTTAACAGGTGCCCGTTTTTCTGAATCAGCGCGTGGCTTAGAAAAGCTTTGGGTCATGGCACAATGGCACGCGTTTCTCTCTCAAACAACCGCGCAACAAAAAGGCAACATTTTCTAGAAGACAGCTTTTTCCCCGGAGAGAAGAAGAGGAGCTGCTGTCCGGGATCTGCTGCACCATGGCAGGGCACAGCAGCCGACGCTGAATGAAGCGACTGTAAAGGCTTCAACAAACCAAGTGATTTGTCAATAATAATTAAAAAAATGCTCTTTCTTCTGAAATGACCATTAGGCATTCCGTCATGGAGTATTGATTTTTCTTCATCAGTGACAATGTTCTGAGCGCACAGGACTTTAATATACACAACATATGGTCATTTTTAATCTGGGACGCGTCGCTACAACAAAACGCCAAACTGGCTACAGCCGCAGCGATCGCCAGCTCCCTCATTCGGCAGAAGAGGCAAGCGAGGGAGCGGGAGAAAGCCAATGCCAACCGATGCGCCAGCAGCCCCAACAAGAGCATAGGGAACTGCGAAAAGCCCAGCAGGCTCAACTTATTCTCACGCGTCAAACTCTTCGGCTCAAAGAAACGCAAGAGAAGACGGCCAGGTCTGATGTTATGTGTGTTCTTTTTATCAGACTTTACCCAGATAGCCATGTCCATCAATCATCGTCATAATCCTCATCATAGTTAATGCACTGCTCTGTCTTTAACTCCTTTACTGTGAGATCCGCTGCGCAGAGTAACAAGACAAGGATTTCACAGTCCACTGCTTTTGAGCACTGGCTTCTCTTTGAGCTAGAGCTGATGTTGCAATATCACTAGGGCACACTGCTCCTCACTTGTTCTACACTATATCATGCAGTCTGAATCAGAGATTGGGCTAAACAGAGATCTGTGGGTTATGCTGACTTTCATTTGATGGATTGCTGATATTAAACATTTGTTAATATGCTGTTGATATGATCACTGTCTGGTCTTTTACTATATTCAGTGTTTTATGCTTTTTATTCAGCAATGAATAATAAATGATCTAGTTTGTGAATTAATATAGTGGGTTTTTGTTGGGTCACAGAAAATGTGCTTCATGAGGTAACATGCAAATTAACTAAAAATAAACATTTTATTTTTATTTTAAAAATGATATACTCTGTTGAGATATTAATGATCCAAGCATTGAAAATACAATAGAGAAATGAGTACAAAACTAAATTAGAAATGCAATTTATGGTTAATCATAGTAACATAAATAACAGGAACTAGAAAAAAAAGTAATATGACTGAACTTACTTGACTACTATTGGTTTAAGTGTCAGATCAATTAGAAATACCAGGTAACTGATTAGGTGGGGAAATGGGAATTACTATAATTGTCTAGAAAATTGTTTGTGACTAAAATTAATTATTTTACAGCATCATTAAATATCAATAGCACAGAATCGGTAAACATTAATGTGATTTGTGCTCTCGTTGCTCTTTTTTGTTCCATTTCCTCTTGTATACAATGAGGAAATAAAGTTGTGTAACTCATACATTAGCTAGAATCAGAATATTACAGAAATGCATGTTATATAAGCCATATTTATCTGTCACCTAAACACTGAGGCATGCTTGGCAAATCCCTGGGTCCTGTTGGCACCAGCACTCACT
Organism: Chrosomus eos; assembly: GCA_036326025.1. NCBI lineage: Eukaryota > Metazoa > Chordata > Actinopteri > Cypriniformes > Leuciscidae > Chrosomus > Chrosomus eos. The sequence goes on along the minus strand of CM070841.1, from coordinate 16,461,313 downwards.
ATGTTTTCACAATTCACATTTTATGGTTTTCCAACAGTCATTTCTTGGCTTTCACAAGCTGTGCCTTTGTGCTGGATGTTCTTCTTCTCATATAATGTGCTGTTGCATGTCCTCCCTTTCCCCCCTCCTCCTAATATGTGTTGTGTCAATTTTACAGAGCCTCAGCTCAAGGGGATAGTCACCAAGCTCTACAGTCGACAAGGCTTTCATTTACAACTCCAAGCTGATGGGACTATCAATGGTACAAAGGAGGAAGAGAATAGCTATGGTCTGTTCACTACACGAAACATGTTTAAACACGACCAAAGCCTACACGCTTCTTTCCCATGGGTTCAAATCTGTTTTGTTTTGTTGTACTGTAACTTCACAGCTATTTTCAACCTCATCCCTGTTGGGCTGCGGGTGGTGGCTATACAGGGCGTTCAGACCAAGCTCTACCTGGCCATGAACAACGAAGGCTACCTGTACACCTCTGTGAGTATGATGATCTCTTCATACTGCATCTTTGTGAGTCCCTCCTACACATTGTGGGCTCTTCTGAGTTCAGGGCAGTAGTAAACATCCCACATTCCGTCTCTGCCACTCTCATTGGAGTTAAATCTATGTCTTAGACAGCATCATGGATGCCTGAGGATCCGAGCTGTTAACTTAAAGGTTGCAGGTTGGATTCCAGACAGCGGGCGATCGATAGACTGAAGAGATAATGAGATCCAACTCCTGCCCAAACACCATCTGCCTCTTATTTATCGCAGCTACTGTATGTATCGTGATCATATTCAAAGAAGAGATGATGGCATATTTAGACATTCTTGTTAGCACCTCGCATTCTCACAAAGATAATTCACACTTTGTATAATTGCTTTGTATTTGGACTATGAATAGAACCCTCTTGGGAGATGATGTATCATCATACCCAAGGTTTTCTGCCTGATATCTACTCCGCAGTTTTTAAATATGGAGAAATCACTATAACGCTCTAATGGATATTCTGTTTTGCGAGTGCCTCCCTCGCCTCTTTCCTTTGATTAAATGTGCTGTGGCGACATGAATAATTTAGTGCCGTGCCAATAAGTGCTTCTGTCAATTCAAAATGGACATTTTGAGCAACATTGCTGGCATTAAAATGCTAAAGATTTGCAGTGGCCAGGTCTATGCTTTCATAATGCAGGAACAGTTTACTCTGTACCTTTGCATTTCAACTGTGTGTGGGTTCACGTTTGACTGCCCACAGGAATAACTCAAACTCGCACCTATGGTCGTGCCGGTATACACGTATCTCCTTGTTGATTTTGAGTGGTTGTTTTCCCCAGGATGAATGTATTGATCTGCAGGAATGAGTCAAATTGTTTCAGGCCTCAGGAGTTTAATGGTAATCAATCTGAACCACAAACTGGACGGGGCGACGTGCTACCATGTTTAGACCTCTTATTACAGTTCCAATCAGTGGAATTTACCTCCGGGTTTAAAGACAAATCATGATGAGGAGGTGTTGTGTGGATATTGATGGATGTTGATGGATCTTGACCATCTTCAGCTCAAATTTGTCTGCTCTCGCTTTCTTTATCTCGCTCGCACACACATTTTTTTTTCCTTCTCTCTTATGCAAATACTCCTCCACAAACATGTAAGAATAATTCTCTCTCTTATATCTCTGTTGTCTTCTCTGCCTGTTTCACTCTCACAGGAGCACTTCACGCCAGAGTGCAAATTCAAAGAGTCAGTGTTTGAGAACTATTACGTGACCTACTCATCAATGATCTATCGGCAGCAGCAGTCGGGCCGAGGCTGGTACCTGGGTCTCAACAAAGAGGGTCAAGTCATGAAGGGCAACCATGTAAAGAAGACCAAGCCGGCTGCACACTTCATCCCCAAACCTCTCAAAGGTTCGTTTAAGTGTATCCTGCACCAATCGCCAGGCTGATAGCTTTCTAAAAATATCTTCTTTAGATTGAGGATATATTGGCTGATTGTAGCACAAGCATTCAAGTATTGTTGGCTTTCAGGTCGTATCTGCAGCTGTTTGGTGTTATTGCTTTATGAAAAGATGAATATGCATGTGTTGGAAGCACATGTTTGTATTGTACAAAGTTATATGGCATAACCTTGGTGTGCATAAGGGATGTCTGTGCTATTAAACTGGTTAAACCGGTATAAGCGGTGTAAACATGTTGACAGTTTAACAAACTTTAACTAACTTGCTCAGCAAATTCTGTTTAAGGTGCATGGCCGTTACCATAATGTTTTATCAGACATTTTATCGGACGCTGACTTAAAGTTAATCTTTAAAAACATTATGGGCTGGTTTCACAGACAGGGCTTAGCCCTAGACTAAGCCAGGATTAGGCCTTAGTTCAATTAGGACATTTAAGTAGTTTTTATAAATGTGCCTTAGAAAAAAAAACATTAGTGAGCATCTTTAGACAAAACAATGGCACTGACATATTTTAAGATATGTCAGTGCAAGTTGCTTTCAGTTAAAACAGCTCAAACAGTTTAGTCTGGGACTAAATTTTAGTCTGCATTTTAGTCTGGGACTAGGCTTAAACCTTGATTCAGATAATCATAATCTCACATAATATTCTGTACTCTTTTTGACTGAACATTACAATGTTGTGATCCCTAAATTCTAGGTAGGTTTTAGTTTTTAATGTTTTATTCTCTTAGACAAAATACAATAAAATATTAATATTAACTATTTATTGGTTATTGGGCAAAATAAGAAAATAATGCCTGCATTAACTAGAATCTTAATATCTTAAAACATTGCTCTCCTATTGAGCTAAAAGAGTAAACAGACCCTAAAAGAAGGCATAGTTATGTATAGGCACACCTTATTTTACCCCTTGATGAAATCGTTTTTCCTGCCTAAATTAAAGCTGGCTAAATCTAAGGGGAAATCTAAACCTGCAGCTGCTTGTGCAGTCATAAGTGAAGCTAAGATGACTATACATTAGTCTGTTTGAAATGAGCACGGGTGCTCAATGCAATTGGATTTAAAACAATGTTATTTTACCATCCAATCAGCATTCTAATTCTAATGTAAACTATGAGCACAAATGAGAATTACCAATATTTCTCCACTAAAACGTATTTCTTTTAAATGAGAGGTTATGAATAATGTGTATGAATAATTATGTCAGAAATAATTATTTACATTGCTAGAAAATGTACTATGTTTTTCTTTCAAACATATTGACAGTCGGTTGTTTTGTCACATTCAATCATTTTACAATGGTGAATAAGTGGAGGACGACTACTTCACAGCCAGTTTGAAAGTTCTGTGTGACTGCCAAAAATGCGACAAACTTATGCAAATATCAGAGATGGGGTAGGAAATACTTTGAAAGTGTTCAATGTCACATTGCTGTTCAGCGCGGAACATAGTTGCAAACAATAGTGAATCAGCTGTTTTTATATTCTTTATTATATAAAGAGAGGTGTGTGTGTGAAGTATGTGTGTGTGTGCGCACGTGTGAAGTATGTTCCCACATATTATGTTCTTTGTTGTTTTTTGTTTCATTATTGAAATATTCTGTTTTCCAAATATTTCTTCCTCAAATTCAAAAGAATTAGTAAAGGAACCCTTAAGGATTCAGAATCATTAAATTTCTTGTGACTGCTGTGTAGACACTAATAGGTATTGATTTACTAATAAAGAGACAAGCTTGCTATAACCTGAACATGAGATTAATGAGGCCTGTTACTTGTGTCTCCCCATTATAGTTGCTATGTACAGAGAGCCGTCGCTCCATGAACTGACTGAATTCTCCCGCTCCGGAAGTGGAACTCCGACCAAGAGCCGCAGCGCCTCGGCCATGCTCAACGGTGGCAAGACTCTGAGCCAGAATGAGTCGACATAACCTGCTGCTGTACAGCTGCTGGACTCTACCATCAACTAAACAGCACAAACGCGTTTACAAGAGTGCGGTGAAACCCTTAGCTGGTCGCTAGCTAGTGTTTCCTGAAATCACTGTGATGAGAACTGAAGTGCAAACCTACATTGTACAATCTTCTGCAGGTCAACCTCCTGAGACAAACAAACCAAGCCATCTTACTGATGTAGGGGTCTGCCTCCATTTGCGGTCGATCCCCGTTTCCGTGTGTAGCATAAAGAGCTACGGTTCTCCCCCGTGCCGTTGTCGCAGAATCTTCTTGAACACCTACTTTTGTGTTTTGCTCCATTTCTTCTTAGGGATGCCAACTCTATAGTGCTGAGTCAACTACAATATGACAATAGCAGCTTGTGCGACCCATTTATCGGTATATAGAGGCAGAAATCCCAAAGGTTTTGGACATATGATACAAGTATTTCAGCTCAGCTTTTTTGAGGCAGCGGTTCATTGTTGTGTGCTTTTTAGACTCTCTTCTCTTTTCCTGTCTTATCACACCCCACACACACCCCCCAATTGTTATTCTGCAAATTAAACAGATTTAGGGTTCAGTCTGTCTGCACACCAAAGATGTCATTAGTCTCTTTGTATTGAGGTAAGTCAATCTGTGTAATTTCAGCTCCCTCAGACAGCTTGTTGAGAAAACCACTGGAGTGAATGTCATTTAGTTAGAGGAAATGTATTCAGGATAGATAAAGGCTACTCGCTGTGCGTCCCTGCTTTTTTGTCTGTTTATGTCTTCCTTTTCTTCCCTTACCATTTGGGAACACAACATCATGGAGAAGTGTCAAATCAGAAAATGTTTAAATTATTGATTAACATCAACCCGGTAAGATTTCCGTTACGTAAAAACAGGGCAGGCTTTTTTCCACTCCTTTTTTTGCTAAACAAAAATGTAATGAAAACCAAGAAAGAGGAAGCTTCCATTGCTTCAACAGGGCTAAATCAGCATAAGGAAATATCTTTGTGTCATTCCTATAGTTCATCTTTCTAGTCTTCAGTGGTCAGGCAGCAGCCCCTGGTTATAACTTTGATTCAAAATCCTCTTCTGTTATATGTATGTAGTATGTATGTGTGTATGAAGCATATTTAATGCATGGGGGACAATGGACGCTGCATGTTGTGTAGCTATGTATATTAACTACAATATGGAACCATGTGCTCTAATGGATACTGGAGTAAAATACAAATGTATATAAGTGCATTTTATCCTGTTACTGCTACGTTTATTATATGTTGTACATTTAAGAAGCTGCACTGAATAAAATGTTTTGTATGTTCAGAGCACTCATGGCCTTTGATAATAATAATGATGATGCGATGGCAGACATATTGGGCCAGAACGCCCAACACACACCAGCTTACTGGTGGAGAGGATTATAGTGTTAAGTGACTCTTCTTTAATACAATATTAACAAAGTAAATATAAGAGTAACTGTATGTTGTATGTGACAACCCTACATCAGATCCTCAGAAATCTTTGAATGGGCTACTTGCACATAGCAACCTGACGTCATGTCCGCAACGGGTAAATACGGCTCGCTCTCTTCCGGTTTGAAGGTGTACATACACAACGTAGACATTTTCCTCCTAACACTAGAAAACAGTACAACATTATAACACGCATATTCTTTCAGCCCGGGGTTGTTTATTAGCCTAATGTAAGCTAGCAAAACTAAGCCATAAAGTTTGAGATATATAGACTTACCTTCATATCCGTGAATATATGAAGAGGCATACATTTTAAAGCCATTCTCTCTAATTTGCTGGTAGGCGATTTGGAGGAGGACTTACAAAGGCGATATACGTCCGTTATTGTACGTTTCGGCAACTCTTGTAAACATCTCATCTCATAGTGTAGAATAGCGCTGGAAAAGACGAGGCCGCATTTCCGGTAAGGAAGTAGTTACGTGCAAGGAGCCCATTGAGCATATTCTATCTGCAATTGAGCAGGTAGATGATAACCCCAAAAATCGTATAAAAAATAAGAATATATATTTTTTTATATTCTTTATATTTGTTTCTCTTAATATTTAGCTTATACCTCAAATGTGACCAATATATCCCATTGCAGATTTGATTAATGTTAAAATGATCAAGGGTGACCTTAGTTTTAAACATATGGTACAAAAAGTGCAATTATTAGACACCTCTCTGAAATACTTGATTCTGATTGGCTAATCACTGCAGATCATAAAGACTGGCTGACTGTATATTATTGTTTGCATTTATAATAGCATAATGTAGTTTAAAATATTTTGACATACTGAGCTGAAGTTAGCAGTAACTGAACAATATAATGACAACAGTAGCAAATAACAAAAAGTGGCTTTAACTACATGATGAATTTGTAGTTATGTACCAGTTTGTCAGTAAAAATCACACCCTTTAAATATGCAGACTGTGACATTCAGAACTCCTCAGGAACGTACTCAATGTTCATTTTGGCACTGCGCAGCATAAATACTATGAATTTAAACCATAAGTCGTGAATAAACATCAGGTCAGCAAGCACAATTTGATTTTGAAGTAGATAGTTCTACCTGTTTTTATATTCATGAATTCATATTGATGAAGTCACCATGAATGAAGAAATTGATTTTGTTGTGCGTTGCTTCACTGGAGTGGTGTAATGAAACCTTGATCATGTCTAATGCATAACCTATGAGGAGGCCATTGGAAAACCATCTACTGTTGTTTAATGTACTGTAAATGGCCATCCAATTCAACTCTATTTAACTCAAATAGTATGATCAAACCATTAAATAATGTATATAGGGACATTTGAATGGAAAAGCACTGAAAGTAAAGAAGGCAAGTTGGCCTGCTTGATTGTGTTTTCAAGATGTTTAAAACCCAATCGAACATTTGAGACAGACCAATAGTTTAAAGCTGACAAAAAATAGCTTTAACTTTAATTGTTTTTGGCGGTCATTTACTAAAGAAAAAAAAATCAAAACAAATGTGATTCATTGGCGGTCACTTCAAGAATACATAATGTGTCTCAATAAGCTCCTTGGGCGAATCTGGGATGGTTACATCATCACTAAGGCCATCAAGTCCTACGTTAATATTTCATAAACTGAAATGAATTTTTAATGAACTGGGCTTTCGTTCCCAATAAACCCAGTGAGATGAGATTATTTGCCCCTGGGAAAGGTGCTAAAGACTTTGCATTCATTAACAGTCTTATGATTAAAATAGCATACATGTGGTGGACAGGATGTGACATCACCTGATTGGTAGCCAGATGGTGCCTGAATGAGAAGCACAAACTGACTGATATGGAAGAGTGATGTGGGATGGATAGATGTGTAGATACTGGAGAAAGGAAATGAGATGGAGGAATAAAGTTATGATGGACAGTTCAGTGCTGATCTGCCATTTTAAAATCTGATTCTGAGAGCAGCACTCAGGAAATTGTGCTCGGTGCTGCACCGGTAAATGAAAATAATGAACGGAGGGAGACCAGACAAAGGTGAGTCTAGGCTGAGTTGCATGTATGGCCGAGCTGCCCCTGCTTTGTGCAGTCATGCATGGTCACTCTAACTCTACCACAGTCAACCTTGACTCTATAAAGGAAAGGCACGACTCAGTGAGCACCAACTTCTTAAAATATCAAATATCAAGTTCTACGGACATCTTACATAACAATGGCAAACCTGCAGATACTAGAAAGTATAGTTGCAGGTCTGTGTTTATATTTACAGTACAGCAGTGTGCTGGAGCAGATTTAAGCGTGAAGTTCCCATCTGTTTTGGTGTGTGTGTGCTGCAAGTACTCTGATGTTTGATGGAGTGCATAAGAAAGGTGGGGCTGACAGCCTGTATCATCACAGGTTGCCATGGAATCAGGGAGGATTGGCTTTTTAAAGGTTATGGGACTCTTTAAAGGGATAGTTCACCCAAAAATGACAATTAAGTCATTAATTACTCACCCTCATGCTGTACCAACCCCGTAAGACCTTCGTTCATCTTCGGAACACAAATGAGGATATTTTTGATTAAATCTGAGAGGTGGATCACTCCCCCATGCTTCCTAAGGGATTGAAACTTGACGGCCCAGAAAGTCATTGAAGAAAATGATTCAATATTTCATGTGCCTACAGTGACTCCACTATAAGTTTATCAAGCAACGAGAATACTTTTTGTGCGAAAAAAAAAAGAGACGAAAAAATTTACAGCGCGCGTCTTACAAGCAGAGGAAGACGCGCGCTGTACATAGTAGTAGAAGAAGAACGTCGTCCTCATCTCAGTTTTCGCGCATGCGTCCTGGAAATCTCTTGAACTCTCGTCTCAGGCCCACAAGGAAGTAATGGAATAGTCGAATAAAGTCGTTATTTTTGGGGAGGTTTCGCACAAAAAGTATTCTCGTCGCTTGATAAACTTATAGTGGAGCCACTGTAGGCACATGAAATATTTAATCATTTTCTTCAATGACTTTCTGGGCCGTCAAGTTTCAATCCCTTAGGAAGCCTATGGGGGAGTGATCCACCTCTCAGATTTAATCAAAAATATCTTCATTTGTGTTGCGAAGATGAACGAAGGTCTTATGGGGTTGGTACAGCATGAGGGTGAGTAATTAATGACTTAATTTTCATTTTTGGATGAACTATCCCTTTAAAACCAATTATATATATATATATATTATATATACTGTATATATATATATATATATATAATATATATTTTTTTTTTATTTTTTTTGCTGATGAATGAGTACATCTAAGCTTTAGATTCAATATGGTCATATTTTATTCTGTGTCATAAAAGCTTTGAGTCAGGCCATCAGGAGAATCTGAAAGCTTAGGGCTTCTATCTTATAAATGGAGAGAGCAGGTTAAAAATGCATGTAAAGCTCTGTAAAAAAAAAAAAAAAAATCAAACCTTGCGTTGTTTTTGGGTTTGCTTTATGCATCTTTTAAAAGCTTGGCAATTGTACAGCTTCTTGTCTCAAACTCTTCTCATGGGATTTATACATCGCACAATACAATCATGCACATATGCTGGAAGACACCTCAATGTAGCCCAGCACCAAGGGGCGTCGCCAGAATCTTTTTTTTTCCAAGGTGAAAACTATCTAGGTCTATACAAGGTTTAAAGTAGACATGAAACAGAAGTTGCGATAATCTTTTCTTCTTCATTGTTTTGTATGTAGTGGCTTCACGAATGAGAAAAATGTAGGGCGAGACTTTTGATTGGATGGTTGTTTGCTTTTGCAATGATCTCAAGTGAATGATGTCTTGTTGTCTCGCCCTTGCACCAGTAAACAAGTCATCAGAGAAGAGAAGAGTATGCGAGAACGTCTGGCACGCCACAATGAACATAGCGCAAGCCACGCTGTCTGATTCAAACGGCTCCTTTGAACTGGTTTCTTCTTAATGAGTCAGTCAAAATCAAGGGCGTTTTCAGTAGCAGTGATAACATTAAATGGCATGGCATCTTAAGCACAAAAAAACATTGGAACATGCCATTTTGTTTAATGGCACATCCGGTTTTCAGTGGCATATGCCACTACATTTTGTGCATGCTTGTAAAGAAATATTATATCCATATATCCAAAACAGTATTCAAAACCAAAATATGGGGACACTTTTTATGGGTTTCCTATTAATGAAAGGGTAGAAAGTCAAAGAATGATTTACGTAACAATCTTAATGAGATTATTGTTTAAAATAGTGAGAATCAACACAACATCTGTAGTGATAAAAGCAAACCAAACACCCATGCATGCATAATTCACACATACAACACTTTTTACTGCATAGGCTTGTGTAATATCACCTTATCTTCTATATCTTCCAGTCATACTGGGTAACCAAGGACACCTCCATAAGACTGGCAGTGATTTATATGTCTCTGGCTCTGTGCTTGGCTCAAGGTTTGAACGCTGATGTGAGCTCGGCTTTGGCACTCATTTTACCTGATCGATCAGAAAACAGTCTGATTTCAAGGATAAGACTGATCTCTAGAGCAAAAATGACAGCTTGATGATGCCATTTGATTTGATGATGTCATTCTATTGAAATTGGAACAGAGTGAACATGAGACCAAGTGGAAAGCAGTTGAACATGAATACAAATGGGAGAATGCAAAAGCCAACTCCTTTTAAAGAAATATAGACAGGAACCTCCTATTCATTAAACCACAGGGTTGCGGTTTGTAATTATAAGAGGTCCATGCATCATTTTTCTGCCGAAGCCGTGTTTACCCCTGTGCTGAGATTGAAATACTGCCATAGATTATCTGACATGACAGGCCAAATGAATGTCTATCGGTAATCATGCATGTGAACCTTTGCCTTGCCCTGTATAATTAATGACAATGAGGTTCATGAGATTTGTGTCGGGATAATGATGTCCAGAGATGAATACAGAGGATATGATTTGAAATAATACACAAATCACTCACATTGTGGATTTAATTAAGGCAAATACATCATTTTCTTTGTGATGTACTGAAAGTAGATGTAAGGGAAGAACCTAGGACCGCCTAAATTTGCCATTAATTTGGTGCCCTGATTACACTCACTGCGAATACAATGCAGGCTCACTCTAGCTCGTATCCAAGGTAAGTCATACACAATATCCTCCCTTATGTGTGTTTTATTTAACTAAATACATCATAATCGGCTAAAACGCATGCACAGGTTACTTTGCTTCCTGAAAAGTGTGCACCCAAGTCCATGTTGCTTTCACATTCAGGCGAATCGCGCCACAGTTTGTGTGCAGCCGAACTCAGACCCTCTCCTTTAGGAGGTTCAGTACCCGGGTCCGCATGATAGTTTTCACATAAGCAATTTTTAATGTGAACTGTACCCTATTCCAAACTAAACTAAACTAAACTACCAGTGTAAGAACACCCTTATAGTTCTCTTAGTTAGTTTCCCTGGTTGTTTTTCCCTCTCTCCCTCACAAATCAGTCCTTCCAGAAAAACGCGGAGTTTTTTTGTGATTGTTGCGGGCAAAACTCCTTGATTACGCGGCCCGTTTTCTTTAAAAATGCGATGGAATACCGTAATTCCTCAAATAAAGACCGGGGCCTTTATTTACCTGAACTGCAGATGGTAGCCGGCTTTTATTTGAAGCAGGCTTTTATTAGAGGCAGGCCTTTATTTCTAATTCGCGATCCCCGCCCGCCCAAGTTTCCATGGTGACGCGTCATGCTTGGCACGTGTTCACCACAGTCAAAATAGTGCTGTATGACAGATGTAGCGCTTTTATTTCTAAATATTAACAAACTTGCTTACCATGTCATCAACTATCTTCTATTCTGACTCTCAATTCAGTGTAAGTGAGTTTGTTTTGTCGTTTAAAACCCTTTATAATTGATCCTGATCTGTAACGTGAGATCGGCACCGCAGTTCAGAGATTCCTGTCTGTTGGATTTGTACGTTACACAGCGCGTGAATTCTTCAGTTTCTCCCGAAATGCATGAAAGTAAGTGGCCGGTGAACTGGGAGAAGAATAGAGTAAACTTTATACTTACACTGTGTATCTGATATGAATAAAACACGTCGCCAAATATATTTGAATGGATTATTGCTGCGTCCATAGACACCATTGTGTATTTTACAAACTATAAATGTAAGTTATTGTTTTGCTATAAATCTTATCTATTTAAATGTCTGAAACCTAAAATAAACGTGGTTAAAAACACTGAATAGTAGTTGTGATATATGACAAGCGCTGAGCGTCCGTCTTTGAGTGTACACTAATTTTTCCCCGGCCTTAATTTGAGACCGGCCTTTATTTGTCCGCGTTGACCACGCACCCGGCCACTATCAGAGGCCCGGCGTTTATTTGAATACCGGTTTTTATTTGAGGAATTACGGTATGCGGGATATTTATGCAACTTTTTGCGATGAAATTGCGGGAAATTGCAAAAATTGCGGGAACTTGCAAAAATTGCGGGAACTTGCAAAAACTTCGGTTTGATGAAAAAGAGAGAGAAAAAAAGTGATTCCCCAGACACCATGTTTTCACTAGGCTACTACCTTAATGTGAAGAGTCATTTCTTATTACTTCCTATGATAAGCAAGCATACTACATCACAGAAAGTGCTGGAAATATTTAATTTCTCATCTTGTTTTATTCCAGCCTGTAATGAGTGGAAATAAGGTGTGGCCCCTTTAAGAGCTGCGCGCTCCCTGTTGAACTGTCTGCCGCCATGCGCCTCGAACAGTGTTCAGTAGACACCCCATGTTCGATGTTTGATGCTACTTCTTTTATCATATTTTGTTTATTAAGTAACGATGTGGACGGAAGAACGTGTGACAGACAGTTATACGAGTTCGATTTGGGAATAAAGTGCGAGTTGTGAGATGCCAATCGCCTCCGTGAGTCTGTCTGTCAATAACTTCAGCTGTGAGCTATCCCTGTTTTTCTTCTTAAATATTTAAAAATAAGGTGTGCTCCTGTTTTACAGCTTTTCGATGATGTTCACGTCACGTAATTACGTCACTTCATAACGTTCCCATGCCAACAGGGGGAAATGGCTGCTCTTGTGTGAAGCAAACGCAACATTTTTCAACTTTCTGCCAAGATATATATGTGACTTTTTGCGACGAAAATGCGGGGATTATGAAATCATGCAAGCCCCGCATATTTTGCGCGGAAATCAGTAATTTATGCGGCAAAATTGTGGAGTATTTGAAAAAATGCGACCCCCGCATAAATATGCGGACTTTGGCTGATTTTGCATTGAATTCAGCGATCGCATAATCACGTGTTTCTGGAGGGACTGACAAATGGACCTGCCCCTTTTGTGGAGTTGTAATAGATTGGCTTTCACCATCTTCCCAGAGGAGGACATCCCCAACCCCACTCTGGACCCAGAGCCCAACCAACCATCACCCCACTGCATGGCTAGACACTCCAGCGGAGCACGAGCCAGCACCAGTAACGAGGACTGAACCAACCATCGCCCCAGAGCCCGAGCCTCATCAAATGTCTGACCAGGTTCGTGAGCCGGCAACATCATGTGCTGCCGTGCGGAGAATTAGGGGAGTACGAGGGAATGGGGGAGGGTGAGCTAAAGCTGGCCTCTGTGAGGATTTTGATGAGGATGTTTGCATGAATCTCCCGACCCCGCTGTTCCTGTCCAGCTTAAAGTCTCCTGTGTCTCTAGAGTTCCCTCCCAGTCTCCATCTCCCACCTCCTCTTCCAATAACAGCCAGTTCCTCAGCCCTGCCTCTGCATGTTTCCTTCAGCCTCTCGGCTTCTCCTCTGATACTACTCTATGGTGTGGAATTGCCTCTGGTCTTCCGGCTTCCAGCTCAACCTAGTAAAGAGGATCCCCTGGCTCCATCTCTAGCCACTGATGCCGTCACTTCAACTTGCCCAGTTGACTAGTCGGCTCTGCGTTGGCTCCTCCCTGGCTCCGCTCCACCTGGGACCATCGTCCTTATGGCTCTACAGGGCTCCCTCGTCCAGGGTTCGAAATGACTTCTGACTCTTGGGGGGTCCCCTAAAATGTATGTAATTAAAACAATTCTGAAGACTATCTTGCTACACTGTACGCAAAATTATATGGATCAATGTCAGGGTTTTTTTCTTTACTCAAAATGAGGCAGAGGTGGCAAAATCGTAACACTAGGGGGGTCCGGGGGCATGCCCGCCGGAGAAAATTTTGTACATTTTAAAGATAAATTCATTAATCTGGTGCACTTTGAGTCACTCGAATCTGTTGTTAAAAATAAATAATAATCCATCCGCCAACCACTCATATTCTTTGATTTAGATATCTGCATCTGATCATCACATTACAAATATTCAATCAAGCATGATAATATGGTAACATATCACACTGAAGAAGGCAGATTTTTTAAAGCAACATTTATTTAAAATAAAAGTTCTTCTTTTGGCAAAATTAAATTTCCTTTATAGCCTAAACAGACGCTTTACTCCCTTTAAACTTAAATAAATTTTTGTAAACACTCTTATCTGAATAATTTTTTGTACCTTTAAAAAGGGCACTTTTCCCCTAATTTTATTTAGTGTATGCTCTAAATTTAATTTCAAATTCTTACATTGTATTAATAGGCTACATTCAATTAAAATAATAAGACCAAACAAATTAAATAATTTACATTGAAAAATTATAACCGTATTAAATGAGATTCTGAGATTGTTTTAAATATTTTTTGAATATACAATTAAGGAATGTTGAAAAGAATGATGCTTTGAAACTAAACCGCCAGTAGGAGGTGGCAGGCGACCGTCTTGAATGAGCGAGTCATTGAGTCATTCATTTAAACGATTCGTTCAAACGGCTGATTTATTCAGAATGAGGAGTTTTAATAATGGGTAATTGAATCTTTGACTCGAGCGAATAGTTCAAAACGCTGAATTATTCAGTAATGAATCATGAGTGTTGCTCTGAGATGCGCTGTGGTTCTGTTGTTTGGAACTATTTTCGCTTCTGAAACAGAACAAAAACAGCCATTGCGTCTAAAAATGTAAGTAACTTAATTTTAATTATTTTAACTATTTGTTTATTGAACTGTTATGAAATCAATATCTCGGTTTCAATCGTGATAGCATTCAGGAAAACAGCACTTTGGTGTGTAGGCTATATATTGTTTCTTAACTACAAATGAATATGGTATAACTGCGCGAGCCCCAACAGCGCAACTTTGTTACCGTCCGTACATTAGCGGGAGCACCACAACAACAACTCACTTGGCTAATAGCTGCCCTATTCTGCCGTGCAAAGGCAAAAGACCTTAACTTCAATTTTGGTCAAAATGAGTTTTTGCCATATTTGGAACAATGGACATCAGTTTTATCATGTGGAAAAATATCGTGTGTCAATTTTGTTCTTTTCTGCTAAAAATAAGATGTTGTTTTTGCCATAACTTCCAAAATCAGAGGGAAAGCAAAGGCAGAAGCCCTTAACATCAGTTAGAGTCTTTTAGCTTTGTTCCGCTGCACTCTAGAATGCCTAAGTTACAGTGGAGTTAAGGCACTATGCCTTTGTTTTACCCACCAGCGATGTGTTTGCCGCGCTGAAGTTACGGTGTTATGCCTATATGTAATTAGTTTGTTGTTAGACTCCCTTCTTTGTAAACTGTCATAAACTGACTATATCAATTCTGTCCAGGAAAAGTTTTTTCATTGATTCTGGAAAACATACTCACAATGTCATTAGATATAAGCATATTCCTATACGTTTTGTCAGAAAAGGGTGAATGGTATTTGAGAAAGAGCGTCTACATATTACTGGCATAGCCAAATCTCAAATGTAAGAAATATTTGTGGAAGGTTACTTTAACAGTACCTCTTGAGTTATTTTACTTAAATTAAGTACAGCGATAACGTTTTAAAATGATCCAGTACAGATAATAGCCTTCTCATTATTTTTTATTTTGTAATATTCTATTGATGTAATATTAAGCCTTACTAGACAGAACTCACTAAATGTAATTTTAAGGCTATCATTGTTATCATAGAAATGTTTGTATAGAGTGATAAAAGTCAAAATGGTCATTAAATTAGAAGTTAAGGTATTTTGCCTTTGTATGACCCATTATTGTTTTGCAGATAATGCAAAGGCAGAATACAGTAACTTCCGAATAAGGGTCAAAGGTCAAGTTTGACCTCAAATTTTGTTTATGTACATAAATATATTCATTATGACAACTACTTTGCAAATTTTCAGTGTCCTACCTATCATACAATTGGCTGGACAACAAAAAAACTTTAAAGTCATTTTTCTCAGTTTCACACTCTGGTGAGTTAAGGTCTTTTGCCTTTGTAGGGCAGTATAGCTGCCTCGCGCTGTAATTAAATAATTACTGGTATAAATATAAAGTGTCACTAAAGACCTATAATTTTCACAATCATTTTTAATGTTAAAATATATTTGTCGGGGACCCCCCAAAATCCAAAAATAAATTCTTATGGGGGGTCCTTAATGACTTATGGAGGGTCCGGGACCCCCCCAGACCCCCCTCATTTCGAACCCTGCCCTCGTCCCTCCAGCTCTACCTTGGTCAGATATCACCCTGTCTGCACCACGGACTTAAAGACCTTAAGCTACGCTTTGTCCCTCCACCCCTTTGGCTACATCTGGCGCCGCCTTTCCTCCAGGTCACGCCTCAGTCCTTTGGCACACTCTGGCTCCACCTCGGACTCTTGTCTCCACGGCACACGGTCTCGCTGGTTCTTCGTCTGTGCCCAGGGCTCTACTCAACTCTCAGTCAGTTGTCCCCCTGAAATCAGCCGTGGGCCATCATCCAGGCTGCACTTTGGGTCCCTGTCTGGCTGCTCCTTCTCCTGATTCCTCCCTGACTGCTCCCACCATCGTCACCACCCTGGTCTCTCCTGATTTTTTGCTCTCCGCCTAATCCACCTCCTCCTTCAGAGTCCCCTCATTCCCTTCTCAGTTGGACTTTTATGGCGCAAGGACACGCTTTTCTCCTACGATCTCCTGAGTGTTCCTTTTGGATTTATTAAAGACTATTTTTGTCCTTTTTCGTGTGCTTCATTACAGCTACTCGTGACAATGTTATTTTCACAGTGGCAGTAAATTATTCATAATTCATTCATTCTCCCTACTATACCTAATCTTTTAAATTTTCCTTTCTAAAAAAGGCCTCCTGCTTATATACATTCAGAAGGTCACCCAGGTTTGTGGAATTGCACAAACAGATCAGCCACTAGGCATGTACCTGCCACTGAAAACAGAGACCCTGAGTCAGCAATTTTTTGTCAGCTGAACCTCTTTGGTCTAATGTATTTACTTGAAGTAGCCCCTGAGATTTTAAGTTAATACGTTTGATCAATCATAAAATTAATAATAATAATAATAATAACAACAATACAATTAAGTTCACCAAACCTTGTCAGCACAGATTCGTTTTTCAGATCAACTTGCCATTCTCAGAGCTGAAGATCTTTTCTCATCAACTGGATTGCTGGCTAATTAGAGAGTGTGATATGCAGTTCTTCTGTCAGGTACAAGCCAATTTCAGAGCCAGTCATTCTGTGATGAGAACCAGGAGCACTATTAATGAAAGCCTTCCTCACATATATCCTGTGAACTTAATCAGCCAAGGCTAATCATAGAACCTGCACCATCTATCCTGATGAGCAGTTAAAAAAAGTTTGAACCTTTTAAAATAAGTCTTGATTTCTGTCAGCAGGCTCTCAGCATTTAATCTGATAGCTTCCATTTAAGTCCATATTAATTGAATTCTGTCATTTGACAATAATTTACAGTGCCACAAATGTTTTATGTGAATATTACCTATAGCCTATTTAGTAAATTTTGGGACCCCAATTGTTGTCGAATCCGTCCTATTGCTGACCTGCACAGGAGGTATTTTGGTCCTTTCCTCTGCACAAGCTGTATTATACATATTTTGGGATATCTTGCATATTTTTGGGATGCCTCAAATGGCCTTGAATAGAAATCATGCCACAGAATATCAATGAGATTGAGGTCAGGCCTCTGACCTGACCATTCTAATGGAATTTCCTGTTTGGACCAACTCTGATGGTGATTTATTCCTTTGTTTAGGAACAGACACATTGCATGACCCACTTTCTTTAAAGTTTCAGATCACAAACTTCCTGACAATTGGCTATACAATTGGAAAAATTATATTCAAATGCCTGCAGATTCATGCATTTCTCTCTCGCGGTACATTGTCATTTAAAGAATCCTTTGACGTGTCTTTACACTGACCTTTGAAAGGACAGCCAAGGCACAAGTGGAGCTAAATTTCTTCTATTTGTGATCAATCTGCTTCAATTGGGACTGATGAAGCCCCAAGTCTTCAGACATCCTCTTGTAACCTTTTCCAGACTAATGAGCCAGTACAATTCTTCCTATGTGGTTTTTAGGTCAATCTTTTTAGGTCATGCCACATTTCACTTTAACAAAATTCCATGTAACCATCCCAGATTCGCATGTGATTGGAACACCTGACTCAATTTTCATTGTTCATGAGGCTGAAAAATTCACATTTTCAATTAATTAGCTTGACTGATTTGACCTTTTGTTCAATAATAATATGGACATATTTTGACTAGTTTGGTATAAAAAAATCCAGAACCTTTTAAAATATTTCAACAACATTTTCTCATAATTGTTAATATTTAAGTTCATTGGGCAGATATATCTATATAATAGGGCAGGAAACCAATTATACTCTTTTACAAAGTATTGATTTTGTGTTTGTTCTGCTCAAGTGTATATATGTGACCCTGGACCACAAAAGCAGTCTTATGTGTCCATTTTTTAAAATTGAGATTTATACATCATCTGAAGGCTGAATAAATAAGCTTTCCATTGATGTATGGTATGTTAGGATAGGACATTATTTGGCCGAGATGCAACTATTTGAAATCTGGAATCTGAGGGTGCAAAAAAATCTAAATATTGAGAAAATCGCCTTTAAAGGTTTCCATTTCTGTTGGTTATTGTGATGCATCCACTTAGAAAAATACAATTTTGATATATTTAAAGTAGGAAATTTACTAAATATCTTCATGGATCATGATCTTTACTTAATATCTTAATGATTTTTGGCATAAAAGAAAAATCGATAATTTTGAACCATACAGTGTTCTGTTGGCTATTCCCACAAATATACCCGTGCTACTTAAGACTGGTTTTGTGATCCAGGGTCACATATTAAGGATATGGCGTCCATTTCAAACCAATTCGGGTGGTTGGGGTGGTGATGGCGTAATGGTTAAGACACAAGCCTTCGGTGTGAGAGACCTGGGTTTGACCTAGTTGGTCCAGAGACGTGCGACCTCTGACATATATAGCAATTGTAAGTCACTTTGGATAAGTGTCAGCTAAATTAATAAATGTAAATTCAAGCCTGATTCAGACCCTGACAATGTTAACGGACAAGAGGATCAAGCAGAATGGATTCATACACTTTTTTGAAAGCAAGGATTTCACAGGATGTTTCAGAGTGGTATGTATTTTGTACTTTTCTTATACATACAATGTTATCCACCATTTAATCGTGATTTAAGGCGCCTAAGGTTGTGTGGTGTGAGGAGTCGTATCATGATGATCTTCTATTATGCAATCTTAGAGAGTGTCATCCGATATGGAATCACTGCATGGTTTGGCAACCTAACAGTTAAGGTGAAAAATAAGCTTGCTAACATGCACAAAATAGCCATGCAAATTATAGGGAGGAGAGAATATGAGCCTATACAGAGCCTGTATGATCAGGCAGTTATAAAAACGGGCTATGAAAATTAAATCAGACCCACAACATCCTCTCTTTCCTGAATATGAAACCTTGCCATCAGGAAGAAGACTCCGTGTACCAAAATGCAAAACTAATCGCTTCAAATTATCATTCGTGCCAGTCTCTATTAAGTTGCTGAACGATGTGAAATAAAATTGTGTGAGCACTTCAGCACTTTATTTGGGATCTCGGTGCAATAGGGCAATGTGCAATATATATACTAGCACCTTAGCATTTGCACTTTACATAAACTTCAATACAATGGAGTAATTTGCAACAACCACACTAGCACTTAAGCACTCGCACTTTAATCCATGGAATTGTGCTGTCAACTATGTCACCCTTTTTTCTTCTGTGTCTATATCTGCTTCTGTTTCTGTTGATGTGTTTTTGTAATTTGTTATGTCTTGTATGATGTTTATTCTATGAAACAACTCTGCACTGTGCCCAGGCAAAATTTCCCCTTGGGGACAATAAAGTTAACTCAACTCATTTCATGTCATAAAACTAAGGTAATACAAAGAGTAATCAGTTATAAAACTATAGATAATTTTCCTAAGGAGTGGTGAACCATCTTACAAATGCAAAAGCAAACAAAAGCAACAGAAAACAAGTTCTCCATAAAATGTCCAGCGCAGAGATAAATGTTGTGGTTATAAAGTTTAGGACCATTGTTAAAAATAATTTTTAACCACTTTTAAGTTTGTCCGCCTTAAGAAGTCCAAACAAAGGGGTTTTTGAACCGAGGTGGGGTAAAAAAAAGTGGTAGCAACACTCTTCATCTTCTCGAATGCAGCTCAACCAGACCTTAGCTTTTTCTTTTTGTATTACGTGGGCGTGGATTATTTAAATGAGTAACATTGTGAGTGACTTCATAAAATCCAGAAAAAATTGCGTTGTAGTCCAAACGAGC
The DNA here is from genome assembly GCA_036326025.1 of Chrosomus eos. Lineage (NCBI taxonomy): Eukaryota > Metazoa > Chordata > Actinopteri > Cypriniformes > Leuciscidae > Chrosomus > Chrosomus eos. The sequence goes on along the minus strand of CM070841.1, from coordinate 16,441,288 downwards.
CTTTCATTGTAGTTCTTGAAAAGTGGATTCTGTTAAATAAAATATCTCCCTTTGGAGTGGAGCTTTGAAACCTTGCAGATCCTTTTTTTTATGCTCTAACAGCAACATTACACAATAGCTAAGTTGAAAAAGTGGAAAAGCATAATAGGTCCCCTATAAAAACCATGAAAAGTTGATAAGTGGTCACTGAAAGCAATGGAACATAAAATGAAAGATTCAGACTTTTAGATTAGTTAAAGTTATTTGCAAAGTTAATATACTCTGTTGAATTCTGTAAGAAAAACCTCTTTGGTGTAACAGGGTACTTCTTGGATTATAGTCACAATCCCTGTAATAAATAGGTAAGTGGGTTTAGTTGACTGACTCTTGAAAAAAAAAAATATATACACTCAAAGAAGATTCAGATATAGTATGAAGGAAAGATCCTAATACTTCTATTTTTTCATACCTTTGCACACCATAGGCATGACCTTTAGATGCTGCCAAGCCCAAGTTACATTGTTTCACATTTGAACAAATACTGACACCTGGTGGTAATCCTTTCATGCAACATTTACAACAAATTGAAATAATATCAACATTGCACAAAAACAAAACTTTGATATAATATCTTTCTTATAAAACACACATTGAGTTGAGTAAAAATGCTTGCAATGTTATTTCCTATCTCTTAATATGATTTTGCATGGATAGTGCTTTCATATCCAGCACTTTAGGGAGTAAAGTGCACCACAGGATCCAAAGTCTTATTACCTCTCTGTAGTGAAGCCCTTTGGGTCATTGTGGGGGTCCCAAACTTGTCTGGGCTATCAGGTGGAGAAGTAACACCATATGACCCCATAGGGATGCAGTCCTGTTGAGCACCACCTTCTTCTGTGTGAAGGGTGAGATGAGCTGGAGGCTCTGGACCACATCTTACTAAAGCAATAAAGCACCTGTAGAACTGCCAATGAATTCAGAATTGATAGTAATACAAGTCTATAAGGATAATGAGGAAACAAATACACCTATAAGAAGCACATACCTGATTATTGAACAGAATGTAGACGATGGGATTCAAAACAGTGCTGCTCTTTGCAAGTATGGACGTCACGACGCTTGCTGTGGGGCTGACAATGCCAACGCTGAATGTGCCAAGCAATGCCATGACCCCATACGGCATCCAACAGAGCAGGTAACAGGACACCATGGAAACCACCATCACCAGCACGTGTGTTTCCCTCCTCTGCGCAGCTGTCTGATTGATCTTAGCAACCTGTGGGGTGAGGGGCCTGCTTTGAGGTTTGCTTTTCAAGAAAAACTGCATCAAGCTGTACATTTGCATCTGGTTTGAAACGCCACTTGGTGTCTATGACCCAGAATGTTTGACAGAATTTAAAGCATTTTTTTTTACATATATGTTTTGATTTACAATAATTTTTTTGCATTTGTCAAGGCCTAGTTCAGGGATAGTTCACCCAAAAATTTGAATTCTGACATAATTTTCTAACCCTCATGTCATTCCAAACCCATAAGCCTTAATCCTCGAAACACAAATTAAGAGAGGTTTCTGTCCCATTGAAAGTCCAGGTAATCAAAATTTAGAAGATTACAAAAAGTTCATAAAGGCGCAGCAAAATTAATTTATATGAATCAAGTGGTTTAATCCAAGTGTTGTGAATATATAAGATCACTTTATATGATGAACAGATTTAATTTAGGCTTTTATTTACCTCTAAATAATGATCGACACAAACAATATATGACACAGGCACAAGCTCCTCTTTACAATAAGTGATGCACTCCATGTAAGTGTGTTTATATTTGAATAAAAGCCTATATTAAATCTGTTCATCATATAAAGCAATCATATCTCCTCATAATACTTTGATTAAACCGATCAATTTAAATCCATTTATTTTAAAACACCTTTATGGCCTTTTAGGTTTTGGTTATGTAGACTTTCATTGAAGGGACAGAAACTCTCAGGTTTCATTTAAAAAGTCTTGTGGGTTTGGAATGACATGATAGTAAGTCAATGATGACACAATTATTATTTTTTTTTTTTGGGTGAACTAACCCTGTGAAAAGGACTTTGGTTCAGGGCAGTAGCATGAAAAATGCTTAATTTATGGTAAACAAATATTTGGCTAGAAAGATCGATAAGTCTTACTCGAAGAGAGCTCTTTATCAAAATCACTGCTTCCACTCCCACTCTCTCTCTTTCAACCTTTTCCCCTTTCACTCTTCCCTCACCCCATGAATGGCAATGATGATCTTCCCGTAGCAGTAGACCATGAGAAGAAGAGGCAGGAGCAGGCAAAAGACAAAGAGGCAGATGACGTAAGAAGTCGTTTCTGGTGAGGGACGGTTCCACTGGACTGAACAGATGGTGCCCGGACCCTCAGGACCGTAATTGCTCCAGCCGAAGAGTGGAGGTGATGTCCATGCGAGAGAGTACAGCCAGCAGCCTGTGATGAAGAGCCAGGCCTTCCTATAGTCAGACACATCCACTTTTGTGCAGCAGAGGATGGTACTGTAACGCTCGTATGACAGTACAGCGAGGGATACCAGTGAAACAATACCTGTTGATGTTGGATAAAGAGACAAATCAATTAGGCCTGTATGATTATCAACTAAATGTTTCTTTTACCTTGATAACCATAGTTGCTGCCAAATTCACTTTTTGTACTTTTATTCAACCATGTACAAATCTATACATCTGACAACATTTACACAAATATACAGTACGATCAGTGTAATCTGATTCACGAACGAATGACTCTTATGAAGTGGTTCTTTTTAGTGAATTAAAAACACGTTAATCATGTCAAGACACCTTAAAGGAATAGTTCACCCAAAAATGAAAATTCTGTCATAATTTACTCACCCTCATGTTGTTTCAAACCTGTTTACATTTCTTTTTTCTGCTCAACACAAAATAAATGATTTATATTGTATACAGTTGTGGGGGACCATTGACTTCCATAATGTTTTATTTTTATTTCCATTCCATGGAAGTCAATTGTGCCCCACAACTATTAACATTATTCAAAATATCTTTTTTTGGGTTCAGCAGAAGAGAGACATTTATAGAAGTTTGGAACAACTTTAGGGTGAGTAAATGATTTGTGAATGATGATGATAGTGAATGAAAATTTTACATTTTGGGTGAAGGCCCATTCCTTTAAATTCTTTTTTCAATGCGGTTTTAAAACACCTTCACGGTATAATAAACAGATAATAACGACAATCAATGATGCAAACTCCAATTAACTAATTATTTGTATTAATTAACCAATCTGACTTAGCCTACTGAACCGCATGCTACTGAAATGAACCGACACCAGTAGCCTAATGTTGCATATTTTCAAAATGAGAACGTGCCGTTACAATAGGATAATCATTACGATTTTTTGAATTATCAGTAGAATTTAGAATATATTAGTTAATGATCTCAGTCTTACCGAACATTGCATTAGCAAAACCATACCACCTGCAGCCGTGAACTCCTGTCAGCCATCGTCCGTATACAGACGCGGCGAAACTTAAAGGTGTGCCAAAAATACAAACAAGCATGTCGCTCACACAGATGTTCAGCAGAATCAAATTGATAGGAGTCCGCAGGACATGAAAACGGGCGAAGACCAAAAGAACAAGAAAGTTATTTAGGAAACCGAAAACGAAGATTATTCCTAAACACACTGCCACTACAGTGTGTCCCGTGCGGCTGAATCCGGGCTGATCTGGAGTCGGTGTGTCCAGCTGGCTGCCGTTCTCTGAGGACTCTCTGAGGAACATACAATAGCGGACAGTAACCATAATAGACTAAATAGACAGAGCACACCTGTATGCTGGAATGGAGAAGCTTCAGAATGGGAAATTGAGTTGCACTCTCAGGCTGTTTAAATACCCCGTAGACCCACAGAAACCCGTTCATTATCGCCCCTCTAGTGCCGCCCTCCTCAGGAGAAGAACGCGACCCTCCCGTCTTTAATCTATCAGCTATCAGCATAAACGCCACTCAAGCGCGCGTATCCTCAAAGTAGGCTATGGCAAGCCATCTTTTCCTTAAAACGAATAAAAAAAATTTCACTAGGATTTTTTTAATTATTGGTAATTAATACAATATTCACTATTAAATTCTAACACTATAAAAAAATAGAGTATAGCCTACTGATAGGCCTAATTTTCTGCCAGGACATTATCCCATAATTTTACAGAAATGTCTGTTAACCCTAAAACACAACACAATGAAATGCATAATTCAAAATACAGGTAAAACACCTTTTAAAAACAAAATCCTTCATATTTATACAGTGTAGCTATACATGACCTATTTTTACAGACTTTTTTTAACAGTGCAGAAAGATTTGCAGTTGAACTATAGGCAGCCATTCAATCATTAAACAAGTAAAAGGCAAATGTAATTAGTGAGATAAGAAATGTGACTAGTACCAAATGGGATAGTGTCATAAATACCCACAGTGTTCAATAGGCTGGTTGAGTACTGGTAATATAGTAACTTTTGGAATATTTTGTTTTATTTGGTGTAACTGAAAAATACACAATTTACTATTGCATTTTATAACTTATTTAAAAAATAAAATAGTATAAAAATATACTAGTTAGTTTATAGAAATAAAATTAAAGTAACACCAGGTAAAATTTAACTTTAGCTCTCAGTTGGGAAACAGTATTGTCCTCTACTTACTGTCGTAAACCGTCATGAATGTAGCACATGCATTTGTTGACAACCATGATAGCCGTGAACACTGTAGGAGGAGGTCACATGCAGATGTTCTGCTAGCTTGCGTCGCGTATGAAATGTCTTCATCCCAGGTACAGCGGCATATATTTCAGCATGTCATATGAATATAATTTCATGGGTTTTATTTATTTTTTTCTAACGACAAATGATCGCGATGCTCACGTTTACAAGCCAGCGTCATTATAGTAGCCTAGTCTAGCCTATTGGTTACCGTTTTACTGAATCTATACTTCAATGCAATGTTTGAGTGGTAGATAATAACCATATCGTCAATATTATAATATCAAGCTATATTATTATATCAATAATGCGCGCGCGTGCGTATTAATGCGTGGCTACTCTAGCACACACACACCTCGCTCTCTCTCTCCCTCTCTGTCATGCGCGTATTCAATTTAATATGTCGGGACACTAAAATTAGAGTTGAAATACGGGACTGTCCCGGGTAAAACGGGACGTCTGGTCAGGTCACCCTAGCTAGTATGCAAACAATATACTTACTAGAACAAAAGCATTACAGCCAAGTCCATCGGTCAGGCACCCCTCCTCCTCCTTCAGCTCACGCCAGCGAGAAAACGCAGGCACAGTGTTGATCCTTGTTCTGCCTTTAACGCGATCACTTTCTCTTTTTGCTTTGCTCCGATAAAACCTTTGCTTTCTTGTTTTTCTGTGCTGCTTCGGCCATGACTATAACATTTGGCTGGCACGTCCGATTTTAAGGAAGTGGGGGTGGTGGTGGACGTGACGTATATGCCGTAAAGCAGTCGAATTTTGTAGTTCTCTTTGTTCGCCAGTTACTACCCGAAACCCGAAGTTTAAAAGTACAATTAAAAACGCTACAGACTCCGTCAGGCTATGGCAGACGTGTCATTCAACCTATTGTAAGTAGATGCACCATCACAAGAGACTTGGAAATATATTATGAAGGTTAAAAAGTTACCCGGTGCTGCTTTAAAGGAGGCTTGCCACAATACCCATGGCTCCTATAGGGTCTTTTGATATCTGTCTAAAAATGGAACTATTAATAAGGACTGATATATATGAGAATATATCTCACATCTCTTAAGGTTTCAGACATTGTCTAGTCGTTGGGATATTTAGTTTCATAGTCCATTTATTAGAGGAAAAACTATTTTAACTGCACTGGTCATTTCCTGAATTAAACAGTTTAACAGTCAGTCTGTAATTCAGTAAACTGCAACAAAATTAGTCTGCAGTTTTTCTCGGTTGTTTCTTAAATGTGTTGAATGTTACATGACAGATTTAGATTTAATGTGCCCCTGTTGTCCTCTTGGTTAGGCATCAGCCTGATTTATTTACTTCATAAGAGAGCAGGAAAATTAGGGCAGATGGGAGAGAACTTAAAATGTGCCAAGGCATCAATAATCGAATAAAGAGCATGCCGAAATAAAAAGTTCCACCATCTGGTCCACTATAATGTACCCATTTTTGCTGTGAGATGAGCATTGCTTTCCACATTGTTCAGTCAAAATGAAACTAATCTACTTTCTAAATCTAATGTCCATTTACATTCTGGCCTGCAGATTGAATCCTGTTTCATTTGTACTTACGTCACATTATGCTAGTAAAATGGGTTACAAATGTTGCATGCTTAGCATTGCTTACTAAAAAAACTGAGCTTCCTATAGCATGGTTGATATTACTGCTAACAGTTAAATCAAAAGATTAGATCATTAATTTAGTGTTCATTTAAATCTTTATTGAACTAAACGCTTTGAGAACATCTCAAATTGTATTTTCTCATTCATTAACACACTCTGGGGATGTGAGAGGATGATGGGAAAGATAAAAGCACACGAAGCAAGAACATAGTGCACTCACTGTAAAAAATCACATGTTGGGGTTATAAACCACTGATTGAACCCAAGAGAGTTAAAAAGCCTTCAGTTCTTATAAGATTCTCATTCTCAAACCATGGAGTTAAATGTTACATATTTCTTGATGATTTTATATTTATGGATAGTAACATATCTTAAAGTATTGGTTACAAAATAAGCTATTGAACATTTCCACCATTGTTGCTCAGAAAAAAATTAAAGTAACACTAAGTAAATTTTCCTCTTCGGTCGCCCTACTGGTTGGAAACAAAATTCTCCATTGCCGCTGTCGTAAATAATCTAGCCTACCGTCGCACGCACCCTCACTGTTTATCCAGCACCGGCTTCAAAATGAACGATGTCCACAGACAAGGTAGAGTATGTTACATGATTTCATGAAAGGATGATGTATTGCGACATCAGAAACGAAGAAAAACGAAATAATGACTATTGTAGCGCCTGACGTAAAGCAGTCGAGTTTGTAGTTCTTTTTTGTGCACGGGTTCCTACCCGAAACCCGAAGTTACATAGTGCCAGCAAAAGCGATACAGACCACGTCAGGCTATGTTAGACGAGTCATTTAACTTATTTTAAGTCGATGTACCATCACAAGGGTCTTGGAAATATATTGTGAAGGTTGAAAAACTACTTAGTGTTACTTTAAGCATAGCCTATACTCATTGAACACACATTGATTTTTTTTTTTTTTTTTTTACAACATCACACTATGAGAATTGTAACTTTAAAAAATTGCCTCTATAGAGTATCTAGTATTTTTGCTGTTCAAAGCTATTAATATAAGGAAGTGCGAGCTAATCGCTTCTCAACGTTTTTTTTCTCCTCAGCTGCTGATAGTTCTGGTTCAGCAGTTTTAGTAGGTTCTCGGTGTTATATGTGTGTGTTTTTCGTGGGTGTGTTTTTTTTTGGAGAGATGCAAGTCAATATTTCAATTCCAGGGGGATAGTGGATCGATCAGAATAATGTTAATTTTTTATGAGGGTATTTATGGTGATTTGGATACCATAGATTATACATGACAAAGCCTTTGAAATTTGTGACATTTAATACTAAGGGTCTACATAGTCCTGTTAAAAGAAAAAGAGTATATATGTACCTTAAGAAGCTGGGGGCAGAAATAGTTTTCCTCCAGGAAACCCATTTAACAGACTTAACAGCATAAAAAATTAAAAAGGGAGTGGGTAGGTCAAGTGTTTGCATCCTCGTTTAATTCTAAGTCAAGGGGAACGGCGATACTGATACATAAAAATATCCCATTTACAGTTACAAAATCTGTACTCGACCCTTCAGGTCGATATGTATTGATACAAGGACATATGTATTCTGAACAATGGACGATGTTAAATATATATGCTCCAAATATTGATGATCACTTGTTTATACAAAATGTTTTCCTTCAAATCGCTCAATCATCAGGCTCACTCTTGGTAGGTGGTGATTTTAACTTTTGTCTCGACAATGTACTTGATAGATCTTCAACCAGACCATTGCCTCTTTCTAAAGCAGCTAAATCTACCACTGCTTTTATGAAAGATTTAAACCTAACAGATGTTTGGAGGCATGAGCATCCACAGGCTAGAGATTACTCCTTTTACTCACATCCTCATGACACACACACACACGTATAGATTATTTTTTGTTATCCACCCAACTTTTATATTGTGTGCTGGATGTTGAATATCTTCCTCGTTTATTGAGTGACCATTCTCCCCTTGTAATGTCACTGTCCATCCCAGAGAAAACAAGACGAACTTATAGGTGGAGGCTAAATCCCATTCTTCTTAAACAATCGAAATTCCAAAAATTTATTAGAGAACAAATAGATATTTTTTACTTCTACGAATAAACCTTCCTGTTCCAACAGCTTTATATTATGGGACACATTAAAGGCGTATCTTAGGGGTCATTGTATTGCATATACTAAGGGATTAATAAAATCAAAAAAATCCAAATTGAATGAGCTAGAATCTGAAATCTCAGCACTTGAAAAAATATACCATACGGATCAGAATAAGGATGTTTATAGGGAATTACTTAATAAAAAATGGAGTATAATAAAAAGAACACCTACCAGGCAGAGAAGGCTATTATTAGCTCTAATCAGCGTTATTATGAGCTTGGCGAGAAAGCACACAAAGTTTTGGCCTGGCAATTAAAACGAGATGAACAGAAACAAACGATAAATGCTATAAATACAGGTAACGCGGAAACATGCATTCCTCTAGAGATTAATGATGCATTTAAGCAATATTACACTTCTCAGTTATACACTTCTCAGGCAAGTACAGATAGTTCACAAATGGATTCTTTCTTATCTTCAATCCACTTACCATGTGTTTCAGAGGATGACAGGCTTGATTTGGATCAGCCATTTTCTGCCTCTGAGTTGATTGAAACCATTCTTTTACTGCCTAATAATAAATCTCCGGGTGAAGATGGCTTCCCATCCGAATTTTATAAAGTATTTAAAGATTTGCTTGTGCCTTACTTGATGGAAGTGCTTGACCAGTCTAGGACGGACAAATGTTTTCCAGACTCTTTTTCCAATGCAATTATTTCGGTAATATACAAAAAAGGTAAGGATCCGCTGAAATGTGCATCCTATAGGCCAATTTCACTCCTTAATGTGGATTATAAATTAGTTACTAAAATGATAGCCAAGAGATTAGAAACTCGTCTTCCTCTACTGATTAACCCAGACCAAACTGGTTTTGTAATTGAGAGACTATCAGCAAATAACTTGAGGAGATTTTTTAATGTCATCCATACTGCTAAAGAAAAACGCATACCGGGAGTAGCGGTTTCTCTTGATGCCGAAAAGGCTTTTGACCGCGTCGAGTGGTCATATCTTTTTGAAGTGCTGAAAAAATTTGGATTTGGAGCTGCATTTATTGACCTAATTTATTCACTTTATAAATCTCCTAAAGCAAAAATAGTTACTAACGGAATTACTTCTGCTACATTTCCCTTGTACAGAGGATGTAGACAAGATGCCCCTAAGCCCAGCTCTCTTTGCACTGGCTATTGAACCTTTAGCTGAGACTATTAGATGCAACTCTGATATAAAGGGCTTTGGAATAGGCCCTGAATGCATAAAATATCATTGTTTGCCGATGATATTCTTTTATTCTTACTGACCCTTTAAGCTCTTTGTCTAACCTACAGAGTGTGTTACAATTATATAGCACTTTCTCTGGATACAAAGTTAATATTGACAAAAGTGTCATTTTGCCATTATCAGGGTTCGACTATACTGCACTGGACGGCTTTTCCTTTAAGTGCTCTCCTACTGGAATTAAATATTTAGGTATTCAGGTAGATGGTAACTTAAAGAATCTCTATAAGCTTAATTTGGCTAGTCTTTTAGAGATAGTGGGTAGAGATTTAACCAATTGGATGGACCTACCACTCACATTACTCGGTAGAATAAATGCAATTAAAATGAATATTTTGCCCAAATTTTTATACATGTTTCAATCTCTTCCAATATTAATCCCTAATTCCTTTTTCAATTATCTTAATAAGTTAATAAGATCATTTATTTGGCATCGTAAAACCCCTAGGGTCAGCCTTGATAAACTGACTTTGGATTATAGGCAAGGAGGACTGAGACTTCCCAATTTTAAGATGTATTATTTGGCAGCCCAATCCAGGTACTTAGCTCAGATGTTTGCTAATACCCCTCTTCCCTCTTGGCTGAATATGGAGAAATCTGAGTTAAAAGAAGAATGTCCTGTCAATATTTTATATACATGGGATGACAAACTGATAAAAACAAGAACTAATAACCCCATGATTATTCATTCAGTTCAGACTTGGTATAAACTGCGGTCTCTGCTGGGACAGGGTAACTTTCTTTCCCCTAAAACACCTTTATGGGGTAACAGATTACTACCAATGTGTCACCAAAACAAAAATTTTAAGATATGGGCAGACAAAGGAATTACACTGTTGGAGCATTGCTTTGATGGTAATGTTTTAATGTCATTTGAACAGTTAAAAAATAGATATAATTTAAGCAATAAAGAACTCTTTAGTTATCTGCAATTACGAGATTGTTTAAGAGTTAAAGCAAAAACTTATCCTAAGATACCAGATTTTACATTTATTGAGCAACTCTGTTATTCTGATAAACCACTATATAAAACAATCTCTAGAATATATGAAGCTCTGATCTCAAATCAGCCTTTAGATGACCCAGATAAATCCAGAAGGAGATGGGAGCAGGATTTGGGGGTAAGAATAGATGGGGACCTTTGGGGTCAATTATGTAAAGATGGTGTCACCTCAACCTTGAATTCTAGGTATAGATTAATTCAGTTTAATTTTTTACACCAGCTCTACTACACTCCATCTAGATTACATGCATTTAACAACAGTATTTCACCCCTCTGCTTCAGATGTGGTACAGAAGAAGGGACATTTTTGCATGCACATGGTTGTGTCCTAAAGTTAAGGTGTTTTGGGTGCAAGTATGTGATAGCATATCACGTATTCATGGAATTGATTTTCCAATGGATCCAGAGGTGTGTTTATTAGGCAATTAAGCTTACTGAAATGTTGTTAATAATAGCTAAAAAATGTATTGCTTTGAAATGGAAAGCAGACACTGATGTGCCAATTGGATTGTGGTTGTCGGAGATTTGCAGCTGTGTACCCTTAGAGAAGATCACATATTCAATGAGAAGCAGGGGTGACTTATTTGATAAAATCTGGAAACCCTTTTTGAATTATATAAATATAGTACCACATGACTTGATTTGATAAAGTTATTTTCCTAACTGTCTTACATTGTATCTCCCTTTTGCGTTTATTTATTTTTTATTTACTTTTTATTTTATTTTATTTTCCTTTTCTTTTTTGTTGTTGTCGTTCTGTAGTTGTTGCTGTTACCTTCTTTGTGTTGTGTCTGATGTTGGTTATTGTATTTGAAAAAAAAGCAAAATAAAATTTTCAAAAAAAAAAAAAAAAAAGCTATTAATATGCTGACCGAAATAAATTATTTATCATTTTGCTCTAATTTTTTAAAAATTGGCAAAAGTTGCATTTAGTGGCTCTCTATGTGTAGTTATGCCCCTTTAAGGGTTGTGGACAGGCAAATGAATGACTCCAAGACTCCAAGAGAGTCTCCCAGTGTTATTAGCAGTAATTGCAGTTTTGCGGAGATGTGGGAGTAAGTCAGCGTGAAAAGCTGTCCTCATGTGCATGTTTATACCCCACATCCCCTGAATACATGCAGGGCAGAGAGCACTGCAGCCCTCTCCTGCTGAAGCTGGTATATTTATGAATGAGTGGAAGACGAGTCCCCCATTGGCTTTGCTCAGCAGACATTGTCTCCTACTTCTGGACCAACTGAAACAGCAGCATGAGCTCACAAAGATGTGTGGGTGGCCTTGAGTCTTTATCCTCAAAGAAATGTCTCCTTAAACTGCAAATCAATGCTTTAAATAGGGGAGACAGAATGCAGTTTCTTTGAAAATCAGTAAATTGCCTTATAATAAGTAAATATAAATAAACGTATAAGTCTAATTTACTACTTAACAACAGACTGTCAAAAAATGTAAATCATTCATAATTCTGACAGGTGATTCTGACCTGCTAAAAATCCAACGTCTTGTTTAAAAAGTATGTAAATGTGTAAAGTAGGTACAAAAGGACTATATTTATGTGGGATTTATTAAACAAAGGGTCACATGTCTAATCATTCTGAAAAAAAGACTACTGTATACTATTCTTGGAAATAATTGAGGAAATTCATCAAAAAAGCCTTTAGCTGTTTTGTCATACTCATATATCAAAAGTGAAGGACTGTGGCAGGGAAATACATCATTGCCTGAGGAAAAAAAAGTGTGAAACAGGTTTTAAGAAAACAGGTTTGTGAAGATGATATTCAACAACATTTGAACAATTTAGAGGAAATTTATTTTTAGTTTGCCATCTGTGTAACCTGCTCTAAAGAGTCGAAACAATTGTACATGAAGTTTTGAAGGGTCCCCCAAAGTATGAGGACCTTTTCAGAGAGAAAAGTAATTATATTAAATATTTATTTTTTTGTCAAATGACAACAGTTTTTTACGGCTTACAGTAAAAATATTAACTTTCAAAACAGCATATAGTACAAAAAGAAAGTTTAGTAAAACTATGATTGCATTACAAATCATATAAATAGACTTTACTTCCTCATTCATCCAGCAAGAGAAGTGAACTATTTCCAATCAGGTTTTCTCACTTATGTCCTATTATAAGATAGCATATTTACATGTTCATGGCTAAAAGAAGCAATTAACTGCCATTCATCTCTGAGGAATGTCTGACACCATGAATATAATGGTTTGAGTAACTTTACAGAATGTCCAAAAGAATTTTTAAGCTACATAATAATGTAAACACAGGCAGCCTTATGCTGAAAATGTATTTTTGCCATACTGTAAAGCCAGAAATCTCTTCTTCAAAACCAGTACAAATCCTTATTGATTTCTGAGACAGGCACACCTGAAAAACACAAAATAATACAAATAATCTATCCACATAAACAGACAGAGTAAACAAATTCACTGCATGTTAAGCTGCATCCGAATATGCATGAATCAGTAGTGTTTCTTTACAAAGTGACATCGCTAACCAGAAGTGTTGGTGTACATAATACAGTATAACAGTATGTGTAATATATAACATACTTTTTTAACATGAAATTAGAATTAGTAATTACTCATTCAAAGAAGCTACTCAGAGATTCAGAAGTGACAATCATATTTAAAGCAACTGTACATTTTTCATCATCATATATCAGTTTCAAAATCATTCTTATGGTACACTGACTTCTTTCCCACGCTACCCCACAAAACTCTGTTCTTGGAGAAAGTCTGAGAAGGTACAATATTCTGCGAAAAGGGGGATTGATTTACGGCAGTACCTCACACAATATGTCACACCAACAGGACATGATGGCAGACGCTAAGGGCACGTTTACACGACAACTATGCATAAAAACGTAAAGGTTTTTCCTTTGCATCCTTCGTATACAGACGACAACATTGTCAAAATGATCCTCTGTCACACGTATCCGCGAAACTGACGAAAAATGCTGTATTATGTATGCCAGGCCAGTAGTTGGCGATGTCACTCTGTAAAGAAACACTATGCACCTATTGACTGAACACTCAATACAAATGTGCATGATGTCACCAGTTTCGCAAATTCACATTTTTGTAGTTTACACAGAGACGATAACTGAATAGTTTTTAAAAACTTGCACTTTGAAACCCATTTTGAAACTCTAAGGAGGCATTTACACATCAGTTTTCAGCTAAAAACTGAAACATTTTTGTGCGTTTTGGCCATTCATTTACACGTCAATAGCGTTTTGGGTTTCAAAAAACAGGGTTTCAAAGTGCAATACAGCGATAAAGTTATTGTTTACCTGTAAACAACAAAAACATGATTTTGTGAAAACGGTGACATCATGCGCATGCCTATTAGGTGTTCAGTAGGCTTATATTGGTGTGTAGTGTTTCTTTATAAAGTGACATCGCCAACTACTGGCCTGGCATACATATACAGCATTTTTAGTCGTTTTCACAGAAAAATGTTTTCAACAGGGATCTTTACTTTACTTTATTGTTTATTTTTTACAGTGACAGTGCACAATTAAGAGTAATTGCCATGAGAGCACATGGATTAAAAAAAAACAATGAAGTGCACATGTGCAGATAAATCATTTAAAAAAGACATTAAAAAAAGAAATCAATATTTTATCAATATCCACACCGTGTATATATGTAGGCAGGCCTATTTATTAATGTTTGGTGAGTAGCCATTTAATACTGATAATGTACATTTAGCATTGCATTATCACAAAACAGGGTTTCAGGGTTATAAGGCTGACCTAGTTTATTTTGCAATCAAGAACGGCAGACTGTTCATTATCCCTTAGCTACATAACGATGTATACCCTTGCATTAGATGCATCTGTGAACGAACAGTTAGCAATGGCATAAGTTGCAGTACCTGAATCTAGGCCGATCCTGCTTCCAGACACATCTTTATAGGCCGTCCCAGAATTCCACTCTGGTCTGGTCTCTGATTTTGAGAAGGGCGAGATCATGATGCCCCCTGTTGGGCGATCCATTTGTAACAGATTCAGGTAAGAGCTGGCGCTGCCCTCAGCAGACACGGCCGGTTGGTAGAGTATTTGAGGCAGTTCAAAGGCTGTGCTCTGTCTGGGTGGACAGTGCCAGTGGGAGGATGAGGATGATAGTCCTGAGGGATTCACGATAACTCCCTGGGATGGAGGTGCGGCTTCCATGGATGTCAATTGGGTCAACTTTGAGAAGCCAGAAGAGTGTGTGGACTTAGACCATGTTAGAGCAGGAAAAGCCCATGGTGATGATGATGATGATAGGGGGGCATCTGGGATGAGAAAGGCAGATATTTAGATGACTGATTGATATTGATATAGATATATAGAAAGATATATAGATTTACTGGCATTAACACACCAGCTTTAGGAGTCCTATTGCTTTCCTTGGCTTTAGTGCTGAGGTCTTTAGGTATGGTGGCTTTGTTCAGGGCACGGAAGAAGTGCTCATCCACGGCGGTGTTGATATCACCTTGATAGTATGTAAACAGCTGAGGAGAATCTTTACACTCCTCTGAGTGCTCTAACCGTCTGTCCTCCATCATCCTGACTTAGGGATACAATATTTATTATTTTACAAAATGGGTTTAATTTGTAAAATTACACCCCCCCCCCCCCCCCCCCCCCACCCCACCCATGTACAAATGTGTAATGAGAGTACTTAACATTGAAATAAATCTAGTATTTTGTCTTTATTCTCTCTCAGTTATTCATCGTAAAAAGAGTGAAGTTGTGCATCCATCAACCCTATTATATTTCCCCCTTTTAAAGCAATTTACTGCCACAAACGTTAAAATAAATAAAATGGTAAACACTGTAATAACACCAATCTTTCAAAAATAAACTCTCCTGTTAAAATCTTACATCAACCCGGTTACAAAGATTTTTTATAGGAAAATTAAGTGGATATTAATGGATGTGAATATCAGCATTTATCTTTTCTTCTCTACCTTGAGCACAAAGCTTGTACTGTTAAATTAAACTGTAAATCTGTCGTCCCTGGTACTTTTCTAAATGACTTTGATCCTGTTTTTTTGAACTTTCTATTCATATAAAAATCCTGAAAAACAATGTATCATGGTTTTGCACAAAATAAAACTTATTTCAACATTGATAACAAGAAATGTTTTGTGAGCAGCAAATCAGCATATTATAATGAATTCTGAAGGATAAATTGACACCGAAGGCTAGAGTAATGATGCTGAAAATACAGCTTAGCCTGAATAAATTTCATTTTACATTATATTAAAATCAAAAAGTTATTTTAAATTGTACTATTCCATATGACAATTTTTACTATGAATTTAATGAAATAAATGCAGCATTGGAGAGCATAAGAGCCTTCTTTCAACATAAAAAAAAATCTACCACCCTAAAACCTTTGAAAAGTTGTATATATCAAAATGTATGAATGTAGCTTGAGATGGCAAAGTACAGTTTATTAATATTTAAACATTACTTATTTGATAGAGAACTGGACAGTGCAACAAAATAGTTGAGGAAAAACAAAGTTACGCATTTCATATAAATAATCTCTTATAGACTAGTATTAAACATAGAACAGCAAAAGATTTAAAAAAGACAAAGATGAAACCCACATTTCTAAATGGGTAGTTTCTATTTATCCTCTAAAGTACTCCTTCCTCAAACTGACAGGACTTCAACTGCATTCACAAAACAAATCAAATCCTCGAAACATTCAACACGCTGCTTACCGAACTGAATCCAGCGCACATCCAGCCACCGATCGCACTAAAACAAAACGAATGTGATACTTTGTGCGGGAGGTTGTGCACTGAGAAATGTGCCCGAGCGAGTTGAACAAGGTCATCTCAAACAGATAACATCACAGCTGTCATTACGCTTACACGGAATTACACTGGGCTTGTTTTTTTGTTCCCATATAAACCAAAAATCATTTCTGTGGCAAAGTTAGTAAGAAACGTCTTTTCATGAAAGCAAGAAACAATGAAGAGGTCACAAAATGTGTTTTTACTATAAAACTATTAACAGAAGTTCAAAATGATTCGGACAGTGACACACATTAGCATAAAGGAGAGTGATAATCACATTATTATTTGCAGTCAAATTTCCATCATTGTCCCCCAAATTTTGAAATGGTGAAAAAAAATGCATGTCATGGGAACAATAAAAAGGAAACCACTGTATATTGGTGTTAAGATGTTTGAGCAAGAGACATTAAACAAGTTCTGTTTTCTCTCCACATCTACCCATCTTCCTCATCACTTCCTGCTAAACTGCTATCGGTCGACAGCATTCCTCCTTCCTCCTTGTCCTCCGGCTCCTCATCTTTCCCTTCCTGTGGTTTTGCGGTGCTTTCATTTGTACCCTCCTCCGGTCGAGTCGGTTCTGCTGCTTCTTGTGTGCTGGAATTCTGTTGTTCTGCTGCTTTTGCAGGGTCCGCTTTAGATCCGTCACCCAGGAAAGAGGACCAGCTTTTCAGTCTCTCTTCTCGTTCTCGTGAGGTTTCCTCAACCTGTGTGACCAGAGCAAAAAAGTCAGGCAAAAAAGCAGAAGTAAATAGAACCGATTTGAACATTTAAGTTTACATTTTTTAAGTAACAATTTATGGTTTATGTTTCATTAGTATTTATTCATATTTTGAACTATTTCATTTTAAATGTAAAATTATTTGTGTGTTTGTTTATTTAAAAAAAAAAAGTTAAGTCAATTTTAGTTTATACATTAAAATAAACTGACTTTTAACTTTCTTAATACACATCTCTGGTCTAATTGTGCATGTGATTACAAAATAAAAAATGATTGTGTTGGTTTAGTCCGTGTAATAACTTTGCTTTTCTGATGACATCATGTAGGCCGTGCAGACTGTTAGGTAATGTTAAACGACAGCCAAATAGCTATTTAGAGACCGTTTTAGCAAACCCACGCTCGGTTTGTATGCAACTTCTCGTGATTCAGCTAATTCCTGATGGATAAACTAATGTCCCTCCCCTCCCTTTTTCTCTTCAAATATCCTGATTCATTCAGAAAAAATCAGATTGAGGAAGTAAACTCTGTAGCAAATTAAAATTCTTCATAACTTAAAACAGACTGAGTATTTCACCTGGTAGTCAGTTACACCGTCCCACGGCTGTGCTGATAGTTTCCTTCCACCAAACCAGCGTCCATCAGAGCTGCCTGACACATGTCCGCCTCATCAGGTTCCTTAAAAGCCACAGATGCCACTCCATCGGGGTGCCTCTGTTTCCAATGGAAGAAAGCAAAGAGTTGAGCATAAGAAATAGAAACGATACATTTGAATGCGGACTTGTGTAAACACAATTACGTTATCATAATAATTGTGGACAGAAGTATAAAAGGACTTACATCAAAGATAATGACCTTCTTCACTATCCCGAATTTCTCACATTCTGTCCGCAGATCATCTCTGTACTCATTCAGAACCAAAGGATCCTCCTGCATGACACATATGGTGCAGCTCTTCAACACATTTTCAGTTAAATATTTGGACACATTTGATTACATTTATATTCTTCCTTATCTTAAAAAAAAACCCTGTTTGATTTAAAGGCTTAAAATGAGGCTGGACTGAATAATGAAGGAAAAGCAGCCAAACAAGTGTCTAAAATACATGTGAACCCTTTTCAATTGTTCAAAAACCATCCCAGGATGCACTTCATGATATTTGTTGAAATTTTAAATGTCCGGAGTGTGCAGAGCTGGAATCTAGTACACACTTGAAGAAGCTACAATATAACATGGCTTTGATTTGTTTAACATGTGCAGTCAATTTCTATTAATGTTACTTAGTTTTGTTCATTTGCTATTATTTAAAAAATGAATAGTAATAATAAAGAGTGATTAGGAGTGTCTAAATGATTAATGTGTAGTATACACTACTGTTAAGATTTTAATGTTTTTAAAGGAAATCTCTTGCTCTTCCAAGGCTGCATTTATTTGATAAAATGCAGTAAAACAGTAGTAGTGAAATAATATTACAATTTAAAATAACTTAATTAAAAAACGTTAATTTAAAATGCTGAATTTTCAGCATCATTACAGAAAATAAATTGATTTGAAATATAAATCTTTTGTAACAATGTAAAAGTATTCACTGAGACTTTTAATCAGTTTAATCGCTGAATTAAAGTATCAATTTCTTAAAATAAATAAATAAATCTTATTGATCCCAAACTTTTGAATGGTAGCTTAAATTAGCCATCGTTGAGGCCTATATTATTTATAGTCAGTGTTGGGGTAGTTACTCAAAAAAAGTAATTAGTTACTAGCCTGGCTGCCAGCCCGAACCCCGCCCACAACATTTTTTGGTCGGGAAGTTCGGTCTGGACTCGATCCGTTGAGGAGCTATTATGCCCGATCAAGAATTGTTCAGACCAATCAAATTGTTAGGGCGGGCTTTATACGATGATGGACAGCTGAGCAACCATAGACATCATATGTGAGCAACGCAACGGTAACGTAACCATCCACGTCATCAGAGCGCTTGGGTTGAATTCATGGATGCCGCTGGAGAATTGAGTTGTGTATATTCCGCTATCGCGTGTGTTATAGAAGATATAGACAGCGCATTCATTTTAGAAGAGGAACAGAGAACCGCGATCAAGGCATTTGTCGATGGAAAAGATGTTTTTGCCGTCCTTCCTACGGGATTCGGAAAAAGTTTAATCTATCAACTTTAATCTATCTCTCAACATACGTCACTTACTCCGTTGCTCTGATTGGTTGTAGGTCTATCCAATTGAGTGCAGAGACCTTTTATTTCCTGGTTCGGTTGACACACGCCCCATAATCACAGCCCAATGGAGTAGTTTCAGACTCACATTCTTTCTAAGTAACGTCACTACTTATTACTTTACTTTCCCATTTCTTAATTTACTGTGTAGATGCATGGACAAACATCATAGCCCCATCATCACTTAGCCTGTCTGCATAGTGTTTATTGTATAAATCTATACAAAATAGCATGTAAAACCATATGAAAGAACAATATCCCTGTCTGCACAAAGAAATATGCCTCACTGTAAAATCCACAAACAACAGAATAAAGCAGGCTATGGTGCAGTCATTTTAAAATGGGGTCAACACACAAGTTTAATTCCACACAAACATGAGAATAAAACCAGCTTTTTATTCGACTCATGCAATAAAAAAAAAATGAAGTGGTCAATGAAAAATAATAAAATAAAGGTCACTTTATCCCATAAAATTCTTAATCTTAATTTAAAATGCTTTTTTCTAAACCTGGGCGATTCAATGGTCGACAGGGGGACCATGTCTTCTACAATGAACCCTGCAACACGCCTGTTCATTTCGTTTTGTGTTACCTGCTGCGCTCCAAGACTTGAGAAAAGCGAGCCTTGTTTATACTCGACGCGAAGGTGCGTGCGGAAAAAAATATGTCATTGCGGTGCGGGTGGTCGTGCGCGTTGGTAAATATTTAAGAGATCGTTAATTTAGTTCTACAGCCTACATACATGTTTTTTATATCCACATATTTTGTTGTAAAGTCACAATTTATAATCTCAGGGTTTACTGGATTTTACACGATTCTTTTTGTAGTGTTATTGGTGATGATGTTTCACAGAATTGTACAACGGTGAGCGCGTCGAGTATAAACGCCTCGTCCGTTTGGACGTCTGTGGAGACTCGTGCTGCAGAGCCAGGCGAAAGTATAAACAAGGCTTTAGCCAAGTGGGGTCGGCTGATCAGTGACCCCTTCAAATGACGACGAGCAGAATCTTTAGCCACAAGTTTTGTATTGCCATGCTTGCTTGGCTGACAAATGCTTAGACAGGTTGCTCATTGAGTTTGCTGCAGTTGAAAGACTTGAGACACTTCTCCCCTGGGCATAGAGTGCATTTCACACGAATATGTTTGTCCTTTCGAGCAATAAACTGAAAGTAATGTGAATATCGCCACTGGCCGAAACCCCCTGTCTCCGTCTCCATTTCCCTCTCTCCTTCGCACCGGCAACTATGTCACTCAAATCGATCTCTATGGCAACCGTGCGCACGCAGAACTTTACACACAGGCAAACACGGCTTGGGTAACGCTGGAAAGCGCGTTCCTATAGTATAGTAAAGTAGTGTAGTTACCGATATTTTAAGTGTAATGCGTTACTTTACTTCGTGACCCAAAAAAGTAATATCGTTACTGTAATCCGTTCATTTGTAACTCGTTACCCCCAACACTGTTTATAGTTGAATCACAAACATAGTTTTAATTCAATCTTAGTATCAGTCTCATTTATTAAACTCAATTAAAAGATGTAGAAAGCATGAGGATCCTAGATTTGTGGATCCACACCTTCATTCCTGCTCTTCTCTGAGCCTTTAAGCTGCACCTACTTCAGGAATGCAGACGGACCTGCCTTGAGCTCTGACGCAGAGACGTTTATCACGGGTACAGAGAAACTAAACAATCACGTAGCTCTAAACGGTTACTAATCAAAAGAATTTCTGTAATTAACTTTACACATCTTGAATACCAGTGCAAGGCTAAACATATCCTGAGCTGTAAAAAGAAAATTCTGTAGATCTGGTTTCAGCTGCAGCAAAAGACATTTTGTCACTCAATATAAAGTGTTGCCATCAAAATGTTCTATTCAATAACATCTACAATATGTACAAGTGTTTCTTCTGGGTGTGTCGGTATGTTCTGAGAATGACTCTTACCTCAAAGTCACTGGGATGAAACATGTTTTGAATGATGAGAACTTTTTCATGCCTTTTGCGAGCGTCCATGGCCTTCTCCGGCCTCCAGTCCAGCTGCCTGATAATCATAAATGACAGAAGTGTTAGTCATGTCTACAGCAACACAAAAAATATTATGCTGATTATGCACTGTGTCAGAATTGACTGCATAGAGCCACAGGATTCAGCTAGAAAAGGTTTGTACTTTTGTTGCATCTGGAGCTTCTTGCGGTACTCTTTGTTCTTTTTCTTCTTCTTGTTGGCGTCATATTGTCCTTTGAGCTCGAATCGCGCTGCCTCCACGTGCAGTCGGTAGCCCCGAATCTCAGACTCATCCAAGAGCCGCTCGGCAAGAGCTACAGACTCTTTCTGCAGGGAATTATCCCATTAAAATGTTTGTTTACAAATTATATAAATAGACATGTAAAGCATGTTAAACAGTTTTAAACCTATTCAAAAAGGTATTTGTTCATTGAAATCAAGTTAAATAAAAATATTAGATGAAAAACTTAATCTAACTAACTAAAGTAAAATAGGTTGAAGATGAAGTGAATAGAAATATATATGTATATAATTAAAGCTAAATCGAAATTGTAAAAAAAACGAATAAAAATGACAAATGCACATAACATAATTGCTTAAACTAAAATGTAATAAAAACTTAAATGATACAAATAAAGGCTAATTCAAAATATTAATAAATACTATAAATAATACTAAAATAACACTGCACATCAAACATGTATGAGTTTTTATTTGAAATATATATAGAATATTTACATGTACATGATCATAATGACCAACCTTCAAGTAGCAGCAAAGTCCATCTCCTTTTTGGTTCCCATCCTTGTCCCTGTAGAGCTTGATTTTATATTCTTCTGTGACAGGATCACGCATGATAATTCCACATTTGGACATAATCTCCACAAACTCATCAGGAGTTATGTCTAGAGGAAGACCTAGCAGAAAGACACATGAACTTCATGAAACTGAATAGTTGATTATCAATTCTTATTTAAATCAACTAACTAAAAAAGTAGATATGGCCACTAGAGGGAGTCATTCCAGTATTTACAACATGATATTAAAGGGGGGGGTGAAATGCTGTTTCATGCATAGTGAGTTTTTTACACTGTTAAAGAGTTGGATTCCCATGCTAAACATGGACAAAGTTTAAAAAATGAAGTTGTACGTTTGATGGAGTATTTCTGTTCCAAAAATACTCCTTCCGGTTTGTCACAAGTTTCGGAAAGTTTTTTTCGAGTATGGTTCGGTGTGACGTCAGAGTGGGGCGGAATTTCCTTATACGGGTCTTAAGGGCAATTCTCCCGGAAGGGCGCGCGCGCAGCTGTAGCCTAGAGCGTACGAGAGTACGCCTATGCCCGTCAGAGCGCGGCTGGGCTCGGCTGCGCTGCAATAAAAAAAATGGCACCAAAAAGTGTGTTTTTGGTTGCCAGGGCAAGACAACACTGCACAAATTTCCAAAGAACCCAGCGTTAGGGACCTGTGGATGGATTTTGTTTTTCCAGAGCAGCAACGGAGTTGCTGCAATTGTGCTTGTTTGTTCCCTTCATTTCGACGGTTATAGTTATAGGCCCAGTTCGACGCCGGATTTGCAGATCGCCTAATACTTAAAGATGGAGCAGTCCCAACGATAAAGGTTCACGGTCGTGCGTTGGAACCGCATGCGGTGAGTAAAACTGCTTCAAATGTCTGTGTGTTGTTAACTATCGGCGTGTAAGCTAAGCAAGCAAGTAAACAACATGATCACGTAAGGATGGAGCATGCGATGTATGGTGTATGTGTGTGTTTGTGTGTTTAAATACAGTTGTTTAGCTGGCCACTGTAGGTGTCCGTTTGTTTATTGTAAAAATAAATCATGTCCTCATAAACCACGAGTCTGTCTGTTTACAACACACGCAAAAGCTTCGCGCGCTCCCGCCCACACGGCACGCCTCCACCCGCTCGGCTTTTTCCGGAAAGACTCGGTACAGCCTATCTTTCTTTTATAAATATAATAAAACTAAAGACTTTTTGGAGATATGAAGGATGCAATACTAATCAATAAGGAAATGATTTACCTGTCACATAAACATTTGTGTTTTTGTCCTTTTCAACTTCAAACCAGCCTGTAAAATACAATAAATATTTTTTTATTTGTTAATATAGTTAGAATATAAAACATTTATGTCAAGTCACCTTGTTTTATATAAAGCTTTATAACAATACAGATACAGATTGTGTGCAGCTTAACAGTGATAACAGGAAAATGATGCATTTCGGCTGATCAGCTGAAGTAAATTCAGTGTTGACTCAGTTCCATTGTAAAGATCATCAATTAGTAAATTAGTTAATCCATAAAGCAGTTATTAGGTAAATAATTATGAATATCTTCTAACCTGGATCTGCTTTTCTTTTCTCTCCTTTCTGAGCGCCCTCCTTAGTTTTGTCCTGGTCCGAGCTCTCCTCCGTCTTCTTGGGCTCCTCTAATTCGGCGGGAGGGGCCGCAACAGATGGATCAGGGGCCCCTTCCTCATTGAATCCATAGTTTGCTTGATATGCTGCGATGAAATCATCATTTATCTATGAAGAAAACAAATAACATGAACTTTAATGCAGAACTTACAGCGAATCAGTTCTGATTGAGTGATTAAAACAGACATTGTGTAAATGTAGTATTTTGTTTGGTAATGGGAGACCTTTGGAAACCATGCTCTCTTTTCATGGTCCCAGTCATACGCAGTGCCGTCTTCTGGGTCGACGTACGTGAGTGGATCATCTCCACCCTCTTTCTTCTGTTCATACAGCTGCTGCAAACGGAGCTGCTCGTGGAACTCTTTATTACCATCCGAGACCCCGCTCATCTACAGAAACAAAGACAAGACAGAGATACTTCACTGAAGTGTGCCATTTGGGACAGGGCCATACTGATGGGTTCATTTGAGGATTGCTTTGAACTTAAAAAACTGACAAAATGCACAATAGTTCACCATAGTTTCACCAGGTCAACCTAAAGTTTTTAATTTGCTGCATCTCCAAATAGGAAATCAGTCAGTTTTTAGAAATAGGTTTAGTTTTTAGTCTTTGCGCTTAGCTACTTTTACTGTATAAATTATAGTACAAATTATTCATATAATCATTCAAGCGGTGTTTCAAACACCGGAATGAAAAAAAAGTTGTTAAACAATGTTAACGTTACATTTACATCAGGAAATCTATTCAATGACCATAATTCGTTAGTTATCAAGAAAGAAAGAAACTCTAGAGAGGAGCATTTTAATAAATATATGCATTAAATTACGTATTGATTATTTTTTTACTTATCCTGTGCATTATATTTTTACATATTTATCATTTCATTATTTAATGTAGGTTATTTTTTAAATAGGCCTAAATCTGTCATGAAAATAAGTTAGGCTAATACTGCTGTCGTTTAAATCACCAAAAAAATTGTAGAAACCTAATTCTGTTATTAAAATTTTGATATAAAAATGCCTTACGTATAATTTTAAGTTTTATACAACTCTGTATTACTTGAGTGTTGATTATTAAATAGATTTCATTGATTATTATTAAAACTTTATTTCCCTTTTTGGTGTCGGGTTTGCATCCTGAATTTTCATTTCGGTGCGTATAAATGTATTTTACAGTTCATTGCTAAACAAAGTGATTTATGAGCATACTACCTAGTTTTATGAATGTAATTTAATAAATCTGCATCAACCTGACAAATGACATAAAATAAATTTCAGTAGTATAGAAAAAATATTTTCCCCCGTTGTTTTAGTGTGCCACCCTAGGATTTTTACTGTCCCCCTTTGGCCAACCCATTAAAAATGTCCTGGAAGCGCCACTGTCCACTACTCCATCTGCGTTCTTCTCATCTGGAGCCACTCGCATTGATTACTCTGATCGAACCCGTTTGACGGAGGCACACAGCGGACGTGAGCCGAACAGTAGCGTTACCAGTAGAGACTAGCAGATTCATGATTTATTATCGAATGCTGGATTCGCTGTGGTATCAACCAATAATATAAAATAATTATAATATTAAACAAATACAGGGCAGCGGGCCAAATCAGTCCCCAGGCCACCGGGAATTCTCCCGGTACTCGGGTGGCCAGTCCGGGCCTGGATAAGACAGAACTCAGTTAACCCACATCAATCCGCTTATGCCGATCTGATGTGTGTACAACACAACTGTTCGTAGGGTTATTTAGAAAAACAGCACGGTCTACATTTAATATGAGAGTCGAACAACAAAAATGCACAGTGCTTTAATGTTTAAATAAGAGAATATAAAAGGCAACCCACCCTTTCTAATGCGGAGCCTCCAAAACATAAATGTTGCACTTCCGAGGGTAACGCGCATGTCCAACACTGTGCGTCTTCCGGAATGCAACTGTCGCGCTTGTGTGTAGTTCCGTCGTAAGGTTTCTCTCAGTAGTACCAACAAACTGCTTACGATTTTCATTCAAATCCACTTTTAGACTTTATTGCAGAGTCATTATAGAAACTTACAGATCATTTCACATTTTTACAAACAAATCATACATCTACATAATTTCAGTTTAAGCTACAACATGATATAGGATAAATTTGAGGAATCTGTTTTCAAAATGTTATTTTTTTTCTTTTTTTTCTGAAGAGTCAAATGTCATTTTAAAACTGAAAGTTTCTAGAAAACACATGCTTTAGTACAGAGCAACAAACAAAAAAACATTATTTGAAATAGATATTTGTGTTGAATCCATTCTTCCATGGCCTTGAAGGAAACTCAAGCCCACTTCCTGTCGCAGCAGATGCATCACAGGGAAGAACCGACAGTCCTGCCCTGGCTCTTGGTATTACCAAACTGTTTTCATATACACATCCTACCACAGGAAAGGTTAAGAGAAGCAAATATAAAATATTTGAACATTATATCATCAATAATCTATCTTATTGGTAATATCTTACCCAGGTCAGGTCTTGTTATAGTCACCTCACGTTGGCTGGATTCTGAGGAAACAGTTGAGCTCTGAGTTGAATTAGACTTGATGGATCTCACAGATGGCACGGAGGGAAACGTATTTGGTGGATTGGGGTTGTGTTTGGGAACCACAGTTGCAGTTTGGCTCCATTCTGAAACAATCACAAAGTTAGTGCTTGTGCTTTCCATGATGATTAATATTGCGAGGAAGAAATTTGTGCTTTACCAGAGTATTCCTGCAGCTTTAAAGCTCCACAACATAAATGTATTCTCCATTGCTTCCGTACGTTTTCCTTCATGAGACAGTGGAACACAAAAATGAAGAATCCTGGAACAAATTACAACATAGAATATTTATAGATTGGATTGTAATAAAGCTGAATCTAAATTAATTTTATGTGCTCTTTCTCACCTTGAAGGCTGTTCAGTATGGAGAACAGGTAGAGGAGGAACACTTTGACAGGACCCCAAGCGAGAAAAGCCAGAGACCAGGTGAGACCCAATAAAAAGGTAAGGCTCACCACAGCACGCAGGTCTTTCCAGATCCCACTTCGGGTGCCAGCAGGTTGATTGACTTGCAAGTTTTGGATCTGGATCAAAACCACTAAGAAGATGGAGCAATTGCACAGTAGTATGATGGCTATGTAGCTCACTACTGACGTGTAAAAAACCACATCATTTTGTATCCAGCAGCTGAAAAAGGAAGGCATGACAATTCTTAACTTACATTTGACACTTTAGTACACTTTAGTTTGTAATGCTGTTCTATTACGATTTTCATGCTAAAAACCATACAACTTCACTTACAACATTTCAGAATCATCAAGTGTCATTGGGGAATCATCCATGGTGTTCATGCCATATGCATCTCTCTTTATAGCCAGCACCATGCCACATAAAATAAGTGGAATCCCTGTGCAAAGACATACTGGTTGTTAAAGGAACGAATTAAAAACATAAATCTGTCTCTGAATGTTTTAATAAGCTTAAATCTCTCACCCCAGCCAAGCAGGCAGAATTTCAAGATGTATGAGGGCACATACACATTGAAAACTTTGACCAACGCAAAGTACATATTCACAGCCCCCAAGCCCATCCATGTAAAGGAAGTCAGTAAAAAATAGTGTAAGGTCACTGCCACAGCAATGCATAGGCCATAGATGCCAAAAGAAGAAATCCAGGAATTCAGTAGGAACACCAGGTTCAGTCCCAGTAATGCAATGGACAGGTTCAACAGAATTTTGGATGGGTAGTCTCTTCTCAACTTCCTGAATTAAGATGCAATGCATGCATCCAAAGCCAATGGCAAAGAAATGTAACATAAAAAAGTGGCTTTTAAAATATAAATGTTATTGTAAAACTGTTTGAATAGACATGACAATATGGCATATACATTGTGGCAAATATTATAGCAATGCATGTATGCTATAATGCCATTTATTAACATAAAATAGTAAAGCAGCTTACTCTAAGAGGGTGTATGTTAGCACTGTAATCCCAAGAAAGCATGAAGACAATCCACAACCCATGTATGTAATAATAGTGAGGATTCTTTCATTATTTTCATCAATAGGAGTTCTGGACACGTCCTTAAAAAAAAAAAAAAAAAATCTTGGCTTAATACATTAAATATTCAAATTATTATTATTTATAAAGCCAACATATTTTATATATTTATTGTATTATTATTATTGTATTTATATACTATTTTTCAAACTAATAAAGTAATTGTGTCGTACCAGCAGCACTCCAAAGTGGGTCATGTGGTCACAAAGACATGTTGTGTAATCTTTGCTGATATTATACGTCCAGCACCCCTTTGGACTCCATCCTCCATATCCACCTAAAATAGTACATGCATAAATCCACCGACACAAATACACTTATGAGACATAGCACCTAATGTGTGAAGAATTATAATGTATTCATTCATTTAGTACAAGTGACTTGCCATCCTTATTGAAATCCCAGTAGACACACTGGACATTCTGGTCCTTCTGTCAAAGGTAAAGACAGTTTAATTATTTCTGCCAGTGTTTTTTAATTCCTGGACATTTCTAAGAACTCCACTTACTTGCTTAGTTGTTAGATGGCGCAGAGTGACTGCAACATATTCTTTTAGGTTTTCAATGGGCCCTGTGGCATTAGTCACACTTGCAGACACAACATAACTGTTCAGTTCTTTCCTATCTGGGTCATTCTGAGGCAAATTCGCAAAAAGTAGCGTGTCAAAATAGTGTCACAAACAAACTGTAAAATAAACATCTGCCTCAGTTTCTGAACTCACCTTTGATTGAAAGAGAGTTGGAACACCATAAAATTGAAACTGAATACGGGGACTGGTATCGTTTACGATTGGGAATCTGTCTTGTATTTCAGAGGGAAGAGAAATGAAGGCCACTGTACCATCAAAAGGCTCCTGGTTGATATAAATCTAGAAAGGCATAAGATTTGATCATTGTGTGGCTTTAAGATGCCTGACATATATTATTCATTATATTTTCATTCAAAGCTCAATGTTGTGACGATGATTCATATATTATTTTATATAACGTATCATATTATATTATGTATTCTATTATGTATTATATTAATTCAAGTTGTTTTCTATTTTAATATATTTTAAAATGTAATGTATTCATCTAATGGCAAAGCTGATTTTTCAGCATCATTGCTCCAGTTTTTAGTGTCTCATGATGATCCTTCAGAAAAATTCTAATTGCTATTACTTATTGGTATTATTGTTAAAAACAGTTGTGCTGCTTAATATTTTTGGGAAAGTTTCAAAAGATTTATTTAAAAATTTAATTTTAACATTTGTAACTTTATAAATGGCATTACAGTCACTTTTGATACAATTGAATGCACCCCTGCTAAATAAAAGTATTTATTAAAAAAAAAAATTGTACTGACCACCAACTATTAAACGTAATTGTGCTTACCTCAGGGTTAAAGCCTTTGTTAGTGGATGAGACTCCAAAGGTGAGGTTATGAAAATTTTCTTGGTCAATATTGACCACTGATATTGCTAGGGCAGAAGCTGTTAAACTGACTGAGTTTCCATTGAGCACCATCTGGTCTCCAACAGCCTCTGTGATGGTCAGAATACTACACAAAGACAGGAAAGGATTTTCTGTTTACATATAGAAAGTATAAAATCTCCCTGTAAAATCCTCACATAAAACATCAGACCTAATTTAATATGTAGTTGCGCACAACACACAACACACCCACAACACACACCACACACACACACACACACACACACACACACACACACACACACACACACACACACACAACAACACACACACACACACACACACACCTGTTGGTAAAAGGCATCAGGTCGCTTTTAGACATCAGGATGTCAGATGTGATGTTGAGGATGAGCCCTCCCAGCGGAGGTGTGATCACGCTAACGTTAATCACATCGGCTAGTTTATTCAGTATCGTTGAGAGCTCGTACTCATCCAGATATTTGTTCTCATGTATCAAGTCCTTAATAATGATCAGAATATCTTCTGCATTGTCTAATAGGGAAAAGCATAAGGGGGTGTTTTAAAGAAATGCCCATATAACATAATATCAGGATGATATAGAGGCTAATGTGAATTGATTTATACACTCTTAAAATGTACTTAATTGACATTAATGGTTCCATGAAGAACCTTTAACAGCAACAGAACCTTTCCATTACACATAAAGTTCTTTATAGTGTAAAAAAATCTTAGATTATTAAAATGTTGGTTCTGGAAATTTTGAAAATGGTTCTTTTAAAAACTGGGGAACGCAAAATGGTTCCTCTTCTTCCTTCTGTTTACTTTAAACGGAAACTTGTGTATCTAATATGAATTCTAATAAGGGTTTACCATCAGTGACTGTAATGTCCTCCAGATCTGACACACGGTTGACCACAACCTGGCACTGGCCCAGGTCTGGAGACTTCCACTGAGCATTATTAGAGTTTGCATCCAGAAAACTAGGGAGACGTGTGAGATGGTCACAATCAATAAACATATCAAACCATGAATTATTTGGATCAAATTCCTCTAATAATTAGTTCAGAGCTGCCTGACTCCAAGATACACAACATTATATAATGCTCTTCAGGTTCAGGGTACCTGTCCATCCGTTTAATGGCTGTAAATAAACCTGAAACGACTGGAACATTGGTGAAATGCAAGAGATTGTTTAACCTCTGCAATGAAATCGATCATACAAACAGTTCTGACATCAATGATACCACCATATGAACATGTGTTTAATTGGTTTACAGCAGCCCCTGTAAATATTAAATCAAATGGCTTCCTCTTTTTAGAGTTGGTGATTAGGAGCAACAACCCTAACAGTGGATTTATAGGCAGATCATATTCTGTTATCAAGGTCTCATTAAGCAGAACAAAAAGGCAACTATGAACTGGCAATGTTAAAATGATTTAATGCAAGTATTGCAATATGATCAAAGATTAATTATACATTTTCTGTGCCTCTAGTGGCACCAAACGAAACCACATTCGGTTGTTAGAGACAATGGGCCCTATTTGATCTAAGCACATGATCTGAAGCGCACGGTGCAAGTGCACTTAGGGCGTGTTCGAATCCACTTTTGCTAGTTTAACGATGGGAAAAATGGTCGGCGCGCCCAACACATGGTCTAAAAGGGTTGTCTCTATTCTCTTAATGAGTAATGGGTGTGTTTTGGGCGTAACGTGCAAAAAAATCTATAATTATCAGACTATAATAAATAATCAGACTATAATTTCCCATTCCCTTTAAAAGCCAGTTGCGCACTAACATGGCGGATTCGCTATTTACATGCCGCAATTTACAAACGGAAAGATTGAACGCGTCTCCAGAGCGCAAACGGATCTGCTCGTGCGCGAGGTTAAAGCGCGCAAGCAAACCATCTAAGCCGGATTCCACCAGATCTCTATGTACACAATATTAACGTTTTACATTAGAAACCTTTTATCTGGCATGTCTGTGTGCTGCTGCGCATGTGTAATTAGCAGTGTGTAAGCACGTTGTGGACCCGCCTATAGGCCACATTACTAACGCACACTTTAAATAGTCTAACAAAAATAAATATTACGCCATTGACTTTAGACCAGGTTTTTGTTGGTCAATGCTGTAGTCATTTCAGTTGATAAATAGCAATGCGAACACACTTTTTTTTTAGTCCATGGGCGCACAAATGGGCACAAATTACTATTTAAACAATATGGCGCAGGACGTGAAAATGATAACTGCGTCAGGCGGAAACTAGAAAAAAAACACTTGCGTTTCTCTTGCCGCTGCATTGCCCGGGTGTATGATAGGGTCCATTGGCTCAACGGTTCCTCGAAGAACAAATTTAATGTTCTGCTTAAAGTTTCCATAATTAATGTTCATATAAGCAATGACAATAATTCCCAGAACGTTAAAAAAAATAGTGTTTCATAACTAAATGGACATGTTGGGAAAACAATACTTAGCTGGGAATGGCGTGAATTATTCTAAATTATGTTTGGTGCTGCAGTGCTGCAGAAATGATACACTTTACCATTAAGCTTCATGTTCTTCTGGGTTGGAAGCAATTTTAACATCAATTTTGTTTTAGTAAAATTTTATACTTTCAAGAGATTTACAAGAGAGGCTCTTACCATTCCCTATATGCTGTCTTTTCAGGGTTTCCTTTACAGGAGAGTGAGGTGATACGCTGAACCCCAACTTGGGGCCATTTAAAAAGCCCCTGTCTGGTGTGATGCTTGTGTTTAGGACATGGCCCTGTTTTTGGAGATGAAGAGAGTGTTACTGAGAATGAATCATGATGTGATCCCCTCATCCTCAGATTTTTTTCTTCTTCAGATGTAGCACATACCAATGTAAGAAATAACAATTTCCTGAGGTTGGGCATCCAAGCATACTGATCCACTGGTGTATGGTTGCTCCAGAAGCCGGTGAATCTGTTTTTGTGTGTTTACGATGTTTGAGGAAGTTGTTACCTGAGCATGAAAGACACAGCTATGGCTGGGAACAAGCCATATCAGATAATCACAAATCATGTTCATAGCAATTATTATTCACTATTGTTTACTTTTCTTCAATTGCTGTTAATATCTTGTAATAAAGATCTCACCTGGTTGCTGAGAGCTGGGGATGTTGTGAAACAAATGAACAAGATAATAGGAGATATAGTTATTTTGTGTATCTAAAAGAAACATTTTCAATTTCCATTTATTTGCATAGTGTGTATAGATAGATAGATATAGCATGTACCTTCCCAACCACTTTGGATGATTTTGTTTCCACACTGCAAACACAAATCAGACACGCATGTTTAAAATAAAATCTAGTGTGTGTCTTGGGATTGGGTCTGTTCTCTGCAATAACAACATGACTAACCTTCGTTTTCGTGCATGTGTTGAGGAGGTCAAGAGTTTGAAGTGCAACACAGATATTCCTTCACTAGAAAGAGTTTCATTAAGCTGTAAGGATGTTAAAAAACAACTGAGATATAATACCTGTTTCCAATTTGACATGTAACATGTCAGGATAAATTCAGGTTTACTTTGTTGAGATCTTACCCAGGTTTCAATTATATTCTTAGGGTCACCGGAGCCATTTATAGTCACATTGACATTGACATTGAAATAACTATCTATTTACAGGACAGAGACATTATTAAATATGCCATACTTCACAAGAGCAGTAGTAAAAAAAAATGATATTGTAATTATTTACCTGATATTATTCCTTCAGGTGAAACTGTAGAAGAGCATGCAGTTGTATTTAATGTAAGGCTTGTGGAGGATAAAACTGTTGTGTCTTTAATTGTCGAGGAACTTTCTGCCAGCGTTGTTTCCATGAATGGTGTGAAGATAGTGACTGTTGAAGACATGAAGTGAAAAAGTTAGAGAATCCTGTGTGTTTCTAGAATTGCATATGTACATTACTGGTCTGTTTCTGTACAGACTTGTTTCAGTGGAGGATGAGACAACTGCTGTTGTTGTTGTTTCCAGTTGTATGGGTGTTGTGCGTATTGTTTTTGCAGTAGTCAAGATTTGAGTAGTCACTGGCATCGGCTGAGGAGTTGTGGTTTTTTGTAGTGTTTCAGTTGTACGAGGCAAAGACGCCGTCGCTGTTATTGGTGGAGTTGTGTCTGGTAAGAGATCCTCTAAAGAGAGATCAGGTCATTGAAAACATGCATATAGGCACTGGTACTTGTAAGCTACATCAGAAACATCCTTGACTATGGAAAATTGTTGATTTGGATAGAGATGCTTTATTTTCTTATCTGATTTACCAAGAGGGTATATGAAGATGGCATTAGGACTTGTAATTATTTTGTAGTGGTCTATTTTGTGATGCTTGGCTAGGATCTCAGAGAGTTGATCCTGAATTATTCCTACATCAGCACCAGGAACCACATTCAGGTGAGCCAAACAGTCAAACCTATGAAGAAACAGAATGACATTATCACTGGTCAGTCCGCTTGTGCTGTACAGCGACGTTTTACAAATACGTGATCATTTCAATATAGCAAAATCAATGTACGAAAAGCACAAATGTTATTTAAAAAACTCTTTTCAGATTTGAAAGTCATTTAGAGGTTAAAAAGATGAAATCCTCACTGGCTGACTCCAGGACTTGTCGCCAACAAGTTCATGGTTCCCTCCTGAAGAAAGAAATCTTGTTAGTTTGATGAGCATGTCGATTTTTATTTTGTACAGATAGTCTTAATGCTACAGAGTCAGACGCACCTCTGCATTTCTCCTGGAGTGTGTGTGTAAGCTGTAGAAAGACAACCAGAGTATATTTAGATCCAGGCCTGAAAACATTTGTACATGTGTTTAGAGAGATATTACAAGATCTTACCCTCCTAAAGGTTGCACTATGACTTTGTTCAAATATATGTTTGTCTCCGACAATTGTAACTCTTTCATTACTTGTGTCAACTTGGAGAGAAGATAATGTACAAATATTATTGACATTTTGTCTTGTACTAATAGCAGTAAAAATTCAATATGCGTTTTGTTGTAGCTCACCCACTGATCTGCAACTTCTCTAGCATCCTCAGTGCTTGTTTTGTTTCCGTCTTCGCGAAGGATGATAAGCACTACTTTTACTTCATAATAACTCCAGTCTGAAACATAGGAAATTGAGTGAGCCATAAAAAAGACCAATAAAGGTGTCATGGCATATATAGTACTGTACATATTGAATAGGACACAATTTAGCAAGCATAATCTAATTACTTCAGCCATAACACTTTTCATAAATAGGGAACTCTGTTGTACTCCATTACTTTTGAAAACATTAGAAGCAAAAATCCTTTTTTGTGGCCCTATTATATTTGATAATCTATTGCTTAACATAAAACTAATCATAAAAAAGTAGTGGAGAGACAAGGAAGTAATATTATTCCATTTTCTCATTTTACAACTGGACTGTTGATTTCGTAATACACGAGTGTTCAGCTTGTCCCCAGAAAAACACAGAACGTGCCCCTAAGGTTCCCAGTTGGTTAATTTTTTGGGAACCAAAAAACTCAAAAAACTTTTTTGGACATTCCCATGAATTATTATTTTAATTCGTATATATTTTAAAAATATATTTTTTTTACAGGGTACCCTATTTGTGTCATATATGTCCTATCAATAACAAATTTGGTGTGTGCATTTTTGTCCCTTACCACACTGTTGCGTAATGTCTTGTACAGGCTTGCAGTGCATGACATTGTCCCAGATTTGTTCCTCCCAATGCAGAACATCACCATCAGTGCAGGTCAACCCTGAAATGTCCTCAGCGCTGCGTTCCCGTTTCCACATCCTGAACATACTTAAACTCCCCTTCAGTTCTTTACCCGTTTCAATGTTCATCTCGCCCTTCGAAAAATTGTGGGCCACAGCTAAAGTCAAAGTGCCACCTGCGGCCACATGGTAGTCAGGGTACAGAGCCGTTTCTTTAAACTGTGCCTTTAAGTCCACCTTGGATCCATTAACATAGACTTTTGGCTCAGTCATAGACTTGGACCAGGTCATGCAAACCGAATGCCAGTTTTCCAAGGACACCACGGAAGATTTGATCCAGACTCTTCCAAACATTATGATATATAGGTCTGATCCAGAGCCCTTCATCCCTAGCTCTATGCGGGTCTTATTAGGGTGCAGGTACGTGAATGCGGTCCAGTGCAAGTTGCTGATCTTCCTCTTTATGTTCACACACACACTGAGCTCTTTTAGGTTAGGGATTTTGAGTTCATTTTTCAGCAGCCAGTATTTACAGTCCTTCTGCATGAAATCCACTTTCTTCCCCCACAGACTCTCATATTTCACCGAACCTCAGGTGTAAAATGAAATTATGTAAATCATAACAAAACAACAAAACATGACAAATTGTGAATGTTCAAATATTTTGCACAACAATAATACCTCCATTCTTCAATGCTATTATACATAGAATGAGGACGATGAATAAAGCCTTAACCTGTTTATTGCGTTTTTCCATTCTCCACCTGACAAAAGGCGAGAAATAAAATTACACACAAAGATAAAATAAGGAAGCAGAAAATGGTTTATTTCTGAGACGGTCTTAAAGAATTTTGTCAGCATTTTCCATACAAACCATTTATCATTTATTGAACATATTGCAATTAGATAGATAGATAGATAGATAGATAGATAGATAGATAGATAGATAGATAGATAGATAGATAGATAGATAGATAGATAGATACAAACATAGATATTTCAGTTACAAATATCAATTATTCAATCATTCTTTATGAAGGCAAAACAAAATTTTGATGTAACAGAATGCAAGCAAAATAAAACAATATTACTCACCACATTCAATATGTGCTAGTGTCAAATTTCCATCTTGGTAATTTCTTCATTCAAGAGAGTAACTGTACATCAACATGTATGTTGATTGATGTGAAAGGTATGACCATGAGAGAGATCTTGTGTTCATCTTTACAAGTTCCCCTGTCGTCCTATTGAGTTATTCATTAAGCTCATCGATCATCCACTTATGTAGTGTCAACCAATGATTGAGTACATATGCACTGAACATATGCATCTTCATAAAAATGTAGCTATATTATGATCAGTCCGTATTTGTTATATGATTAGCAAACAACAGCTGCAACGTTGAGGTTAAGTCTATTTGTACAATTTCTCTCTCATATTTGCAAAATTTCATAGCATCAATGTAAACACATGCAATAAACCTAGATGCACTTGTTTCTTTTGGCCAGTAAATCACTTACGATAACATCAAAATTCAGAGAACTTTATCCATGACGGTAATTGTAATACCAATGCTCTTGAAATCACCACTGTATAGGCCTACATTGGTGAGTTTAGAAATTTACATTACAACAGTGGTGTAAAGTCTTTGAGTAGGCTAAATGTCATTAGTTACTTGAGTATCTTTTTTCTTTGTACTTTATCAAAAATAGTAGCAATGTTTACTCTCTTGACTACATTTTTGAATAAGTATATGTACTCTTTATTCCAATACATTTGTGATGAGTAATGCAATTGCACGTCGCATTGCTTTTTGGAGTAGCATCTACCGGAGGCTGCATTATTAGGTCCCCAGTCTTAGGACCGCATTTCTAGGACCCTAGGTTATTAGTGGCAACGCCACCTACAGAATTAGAGGAGCAGCGACCGCATGTTTTTCTAGAAGATGCTGGACAACAATCAGAGTGTTCACCCCAAAATGAAAATTCTGTCATCATTTAATCACCCTCAAGTTGTTCTAAACCTGTATGAATTTCTCTCTTCTGCTGAACACAAAAGAAGATATTTTGAAGAATGTCAGTAACCAATCAGTTGATGGACCCCATTGACTTCCATAGTATATATTGTTTTCATACTATGGACCTCAATGGGAAGTCATACAGGGTCAGGACAACTGGAGGGTGAGTAAATGATTACATTTTTGGGCAAATTATCCATTTAACTGAGACTTGAGTGTTTGCATACGTTAAAGGATTAGTTCACTTTTAAAAAAACTTTTGCTGATAATTTACTCACCCCCATGTCATCCAAGATGTCCATGTCTTTCTTTCTTCAGTCGAAAAGAATTAATGTTTTTGATGAAAACATTCCAGGATTTTTCTCCTTATAATGGACTTCAATAGGGACCAAACGGTTCAAGGTCCAAATGACAGTTTCAGTGCAGCTTCAAAGGGCTTTAAACCATACCAGACGATGAATAATTGTCTTATCTAGCGAAACGATCGGTTATTTCAAAAATAAATAAAAAAGTTTAAGTTTTATTAGTGTAACGGAGGCCAGCTAGTAGTTGCTGTGCGAGTAAACCTCACTCCTCTGATCTCAATAGGCGCTCTGGCGACAGATGCTAGAGGCTGCAGTCTTTAGCCTCCTTGTTAGAGCGCCTGACTCTCATGCCGGAGACCCGGGTTCGAGGCCCGCTCGGAGCGGGTCGAGTGTGACCCGGGTGGAGGGGTTACATTAGCACAAATGCTCGCGCCTTGCTCTGTTCTGTGATGCACGTTCGTGACTCATCCTGTTTGAACTCGTTCATCAAAATGAACGAATCTTTTTTCGAGTCATTTAGTTCATTTCGTTCCTTGAATGAACGAAATTACCGGTACTCGAAAAAAACACTTATGAAATGACTCGAAAAAAGATTTGTTCATTTTGATGAACGAGTTCGAACAGGAGTCACGAACATGCATCAAAGAACAGAGCAAGGTGAGCATTTGTGCTTATAAAACCTAAACTTTTTATTTATTTTTTTAAATAACCGATCGTTTCGCTAGATAAGACCCTTATTCATCGTCTGGTATCGTTTAAAAAGCCCTTTGAAGCTGCACTGAAACTGTCATTTGGACCTTGAACCGTTTGGTCACTAACTATTGAAGTCCTTTATAAGGAGAAAAATCCTGGAATGTTTTCATCAAAAACATTAATTTCTTTTCGACTGAAGAAAGACATGGACGTCTTGGATGACATGGGGGTGAGTAAATTATCAGCAAAAGTTTTTTTAAAAGTGAACTAATCCTTAAAGAGGCTGTTGTGTCGACCTTGATTCATTGCGATTTTGAGGTGTTAATATTTATTTTCCTAAACTGGTATCATTGGTGTTCTATTGTAATACAAAACAATATAAAATAAAATTAACATTTTATTCTATAGCATGTTTAAAAGGTACAGTTAAAAAATAACAAGAGACTTATTTAAAAACAAAGCATATTTGTGAGGTTTTTAAAGTCTGCATACTGATTTGAAATGATCAAACATTGACTGATTCTGAGCTACATAATGCCACTAGATGTCGCTGTTTTATGAAAAAAGACATGGCAAATACAATGACAAAGTTTAGTCAGAATCTCAACTTTATTTATTTGTTCTCAGATCATACAAAGAAAAAACGTATTTTTTTATGTTAACTACAGTAAGGAATGTGTAAGTATAGAGAGCGACAAAAGCTACACATTTAAATTGTTCCAGTATTGGTTTTTATGACAATTACAAAAAAAATTACAATTAGTATTTTAAAATCACAAGGAAGCAATCTAAAAAATAAAGAAACACACAGTACTGACAAGTTCAGCAGCCGCGATTACAAGCTGTTACAGATGTACAAGTTATCAACACAAAGCTTAATTTGATACAATGAAACAAGTCGTTCTGGAACACAGATGTACCGGTCATATGTCTCAAACAACACACACACACCTCTCTTCATTATCCATCTGTCATCCTGTCTCACAATATTTCCTGAGACAAATGGCCTTTGGAAAGAGAGAGGATAAGTTTTCCCATCAAAGCCTCTAGGTAAACGTAACATTTCTCACAGGAAATATCAAACTCCCCTCATAAAGAAGCCAGAACCAACATAACAGAAGCCTTTGTCAATACTTCCACATATTTATGTGGGATTTCTGTATAAATTCAAATGAATGCTGCCATTTTTTTCTGAATTAATCTCACTCTTTTTGTCTCCACAGTGAGCAGGCGCTTACAGTTTCTTGGAGCAGTCAGAGCAGTAAATGTCTCCATTGCGAGCTACAAAGCGCTTGTCTGCCAGATTGAGAGAGCACTTCTTACAGTTAAAGCAGTAATCGTGCCAAGAGCCGCCCTCATAGTTCACTACGTTCGTAGCCTTGCCAAATCCTGTGGGATGAAAAAAAAGTAGATTTATTTGTCACTTTAGTTCAAGTCAAATACACAACGTTCAAGAAGAATGCATAACGTCGAGAATTGTGTGTCTGTATTCAAACCTGTAATGGGATTCTGGCAGCTGCTGCATTTTTTAGCCACAGTGCTTTTGTAGCAGTCCACACAGTAGACCTTTTCCTCGTGGGAGGTGAAGCGGGTGCCAGCCAGAGGCTTTCGGCAGGAGGAGCACACAAAACACTCTGAATGCCACGGCTGGTCCTGGTAATTCACACCTCCTGTGGTAATGGGCTGGAGGACAAAACATGTGGAAGCAATACGGTTATTATCATAAAACATCTTTATTTGATAAAAGAACATGTTTCGTGTTTACAGAATATTAAGAAATCAACCACTTTAAAAGTAATCCTTAAATTCCAGTGAAATTCATTCTACTAAATCGTTCACCTTCTTGCAGCAAGCGCATTGTTTGGCAAATTTCTTCTCATGGCAAGGGCTGCAGTAGACGTTGTTGTTCTTTGTTATGAAACTTTTGGAGCCGATTGGCTTTTGACACTGATAGCAGGTGAAACACTCATCATGCCAGGAGTTGCCTTTGTATTCCACATTCTCAGTGCCTGTATCAAACACATTAGAGAGAAAAATGGAAAGTACAGTCGGTTACCATGAAGATATTATACATACAAAGGAAATTAATTAACAGAAATCATTTATGTCTTTATTTTATTTAATGGATGTTTTATCTTATTTTTAAGCATTTAAGCTGTCTTAAAACCCACCACAACACAACACCACACACACACACACACACACACACACACACACACACACACACACACACACACACACACCACACACACACACACACAGACCAACACACATACTCATCCACTCACACACACACACACTATTTTTAAGCTAAATAACTACTGAATATAAAATTTAATAAACATTTATATTTATACCTGCCAGTATGGGCTTGTAGCAGCCATGGCAGCGAGGGGCATCCTCACGTGAGCTACACGTGCCACACAGGATCCTGTCATCCTTGGAGGTGAAAGACTCCTTGGCCAGGTTCTTATAGCACTTGGCACATCGGAAACAATCTGAGTGCCAGTACCGCCCTTTATGGTGAAGCTCCTACACAGAAAGGAACCAAGACAGAGAGATGTACACACATATAATATAACATAATATTATAATATTTGAAATATACATTACTGTTCAAAAGTTTGGGGTCAGTACGTTTTTTTAATCACAAAGGGACAGTAAATACATTTATTATTTTTCAAAATATTTTTATTTCAAATAAATGCTGGTCTTATTCATCAAAGAATCCGGAGAAAATTTTTCAAAAAAATATTAAACAGCACAATTGTTTCCAACATTGAGAATAAGAAATGTTTCTCGAGCAGCAAATCATCACATTAGAATGATTTCTGAAGGATCATGTGACACTGAAGACTGGAGTAATGATGCTGAAAATTCAGCTTTGACCATCACAGAAATAAATTACATTTTAAGATATACTATAGAAACAGTTTTTTAAAAAAAAGATTGTAATAATATTTTACATTGTTACTGATTTTACTGTATTTTCTTAAATTAAATAAAATTCAAACATCTTACCAACCCCAACATTTTATAACGAAGAGCATATAATTATTTTCAGTTGATTAATTAAAAATATTATTAAAAACATATTTTTACAAACTCATGAGAAATACAACAAATGTATGTATACAGTAGCCTATTTCAACTTTTATCTTGACTTCAAAGCCTAATTTATATATTCTAAACTATTACATTAGTAACCTATGATAAGTGCTCTTATCCGACATTGGCAGATATGGTTCAGAGCTATAAAGCATATGTCAAGTTTAATGTCAAGGGCACAAAACACATCAGACCAAGATTTCAGCATAGGTTTTTGTGGCATTTTAACAACAGATCCACTCATGGAAACAAACACACACACAGACAACACACACACACACACACACACACACACACACACACACACACACAGCACACGCACACGCACACACACACACACACACACACACACACACACACACACACACACACACACACACACACACACACACACGTTGGTGCAACAGCATTATGAGGACTCTCTATAGGCGTAATGGTTTTTATACCGCACAAACTGTATATTCTATCCCCCTACACTGCCCCTATCCCTAAACCTAGCCATCACAGGAGACATGCTGCATTTTTAATAAAACATTGTTTTTCATGTTTTTTAAGCCATTTGATTTATGAGGACTTTTGAAATGTCCTCATAAACCACCAATAAGTTGTAATACCAGTGTAATACACATGTCATAATACAAATTTGTGTCCTCATAAATCACATAAACCAACCCCACACACACACACACACCACGCACGCACGCATACCACCCACACACACACACACACACACAACCACACACACACACACACACACCACACACACACACACACACACACACACACACACACACACACACACACACACACACACACACACACACACACACACACAGAGATATCCAGATACCACGTGTTACCTTAGTCTCGGTGCTGATTGGCCGTCGACACTCTGTGCAGGTGTTGGCGCAGAACTTGTCAAAGCATCGCACGCAAACTGGTTTCTCGTCTTTCCTCACAAACTTCTTTCCACTGAGGTCCTCGCGACAGTAAAAACAGCTGGAACGATCTGCCATAGTCCCCCAGTAAACCCACGAATATCTATGAGAAATAATAACAGTGATTACCTCTTTGTGATAATAAAATTTGGTCCTAAAAATACATCATGATGTATAACTAGAAAAAAGAAAAAGATCTTT
The DNA here is from genome assembly GCA_036326025.1 of Chrosomus eos. Lineage (NCBI taxonomy): Eukaryota > Metazoa > Chordata > Actinopteri > Cypriniformes > Leuciscidae > Chrosomus > Chrosomus eos. The sequence continues at coordinate 16,398,881 of CM070841.1, read as the reverse complement.
CCAAAAAAAAAAAAAATTAAGTTAACACGTCCCGCACCCCCTCATGTAGGCTAACTAACAGTGTGCTGAGTTTCCTCAGGAAACTGAGGTAATTTATTGATAAGATATAGTGTTTGTTCCGTTTTCCCTTAGGCGGAGGGGCCAAATTGCTTTGAGCTGTTATGTAACCATAGGCAACAGCACACAGCACATGTTTTTTATTGTCCTCAGTTGTTATCTTGATCTGATAGCGGGTTCAGTTCAGCAGATTGGCACACGGGCTGAAAGTAAGACAGATCCTTCTTTCAGTATGGTAGGCCTAAATCTCTTCTGTAATGATGAAGCAGTGCACCCATTAAACACATTCATGCATAATCAAATGATGTTGTGAACCAAGGAAATACAACAAATATTGAATTTGTTATGAGATATTCGATTAGAAACGAATGCATGGTTTGAATTACATATTGTTTCACTCGCCAAAACAAACGTCATTGGGAACTTTCCCATGTAGCTTAGTCATTAAAAATGAGGGCAGAACACTTCCTGGGAATGAAATATTAACTTTTGTGCAAATGCTTTTAATAGCGAATATGTGCATGTTTTAGTATGAGGGCACACATTTGATCGCTTTGGTTTATACGTGCCGAAGTATGTCTGGTATGCATGTGGTGAGATGAGGAATGTTAACAGTTCTTTGAAAAAAGTTTAAAGATGGAACCTCTCATTCACTTTGCAGTGATCTACCATGTTTGTTTAATTATTATCAGATATGAATTACTTCTTGGTGGGTTGTCTGTCAACTAACTAAAGGCTGTGGTATGACATATTTTACTCATCTCGTCTGAGTCCCAAAAGCTGAGGAAAAAATAACACGTTTACTTTCATGTCTGTCTCCTTTGCAAATGTAAACTCTAACTAACATCCTTAATCAGTATGGAGCCGGGAAATCCCAAAGTTTCAAATTAAACTGGGAAAATTGTACTGCACAGTCCATAAATATGTTTTGCTCAAGTTCCAACATCACTGCCAAAACCAGAATAAACTCTACATCCAATTTCTATATCACTGACTTATTTTCTAGTGTATCGTCCTCTATACTGACCCAGTGGTCCTGCTAACACACCTAAAACCAAATCTCCCGTTCATGTCTGTTTTAGACTAGCAGAAGTATTTTTTTATGGGCACAGGAGAAGTAACTGTAATGAGGCTTAAATATGTGGGATACTGTTACAAGACTTGGCAAAAGTGGTCTTGTTTTTCCAGAAAGTTCGAAGACTTCCGAAATCTGCTGTTCTTCATGATACCTTTTCCAGTTCTGTGTTTCCTGGTCAGTTAACTTTAATGACAAACCAGACAGACATTTGGAGATCACATTTTAGCTCAGTTCTAACAGCCACTCACCAAAGCTCATACGTTTTCAAATGGGATTTATGGGAGAGTCAAGTAAGGACAGAAATGAGGAGGAGAACAATGTGAACCAGAGGCTGGATACACAAAACATTTTTAAGGATAACATTTCTCAACTATTATTTTCTTTGTATTTTCTAGCTCAAGATTAAGAACATTTGTTTTTCTGAAAAGACTTAAAATATTCTTATCTTTATCTTTTTTAAAGATTGTTATTTTTAGATTGTTATTGTTATTTTTGTTATTACAAATGTTCCTTTAAAAAATCGAAAGTGAGACATTATTATTATGCGTCATCATTTTTAGTAACATTTTTATTCTTTTTAAGAATTGTTTATTATTAAAAATAACAACTTTCATTATTTTTCCTTCAGATTTTCATGAAACCCACCCCAGAACGCCCACATAAGAACACAACAGCACATGTGCTAACCACTAGGCCACAGCTACATTTACTAGCTGTTAGAATTAGTAGCAAACAGCTCAATTCAAACAAAAAAATTGAGCAAAAAAGGGAACCTGCTAAATGGGTCACAGATAAGTGTGAAAGGGGGCATTTTTACAGACGCTGATGTAATGTCGAAAGGACAGACTCTTGTTTTAGTCAAATATTTAATGTGATCTCCAGGGAGATGGCAGACTGTTGAGACTGGAATCTGGTTTCAGGATGACCTCATGCACCAGCATCTGGAACACAGTCGGGCGAGCGAACAGCCAAAGCAAAACGAGGGGAAGAATTGGAACAGTCACGCTGCTCGCGACCCATTGGTTGATGCGATATGAGGGAACTTGAGAGCCTGTGAGACTTCAGCTAAAGAGAAAAATAATATGGTGATACGGACCATGTTTTTTCCTCCTTTATGCTGCTTTTGCATGCATTTAACGAGTTATTTTTCTTTGCAGGCCCACAACGGGATGCGGTGCATATGATGAAGGCAACCAAATTAGAAGTTGGGCAATGACATCACCTGCTGGTTAGCTCAAAATATCTCTTTTACAGTAATTACTGCATTCGCAAACCACACACATGAGCACACTTGTGCATATGCTCTAACCCAAACTGAGAAGCAGCTGAGAAGTCCTGATTAGCAAATGTTGGTCATCTGAAATATGGTAATGGAATCAACCCTGTTTTACAGCTGGTAAGATTGAGAGGGTCTTGGTAGAGTGTTATTGTGTGTTGGCATGATCTACTTGCTGAAGAATGTGGCAAACACTTGGAAACAGGAAGCCAGTGAAGTGGCGGTAAGAAGAACAGGCGAGACGGCTGGCCAACTGTGTAACCTTAGTCCTCTTGATCTGCAGTCCTAAATACACGAAGAGGAAACTCAAACAAGACTACCGTCCCTCTGGGTTAATCTGGGGCCACATGTAAAACACCATATAATTACACTGATGCCTTCACAAATTCATTATAATTTCTCTTAAAGGGACCTGGCTGTAACAATAGGCTATTTATTACATTGCGTTCTGGAATACTTCATTCTGATTCTTCAGTCACTGGATTTTGCAGTCAAAAGTACAATATAGGGGAATTGATTTTAAACAATAACTTATAAACCATTAAAGATGGGCCTACTGTGAGCTATGAGGTTGTTAATCAATGGTATATGCTTTTGTTGAAGGAAGCCATCAGTGCACATTATATCAACTTATTTTTGAAATATTAATGTTTAACAGTGGAACTCTGGGTAAAAACTACATTACCCATGATTCTGCAAAGAAATCTCCACCAATCAGAGAATCAAAACAAGCAAATTTCTCCGAAAGAGCTCTTTAGTGCTCGTCCTCTCCCATGAAGCACAAGTCAATCTCACTATTCTCTCAAAATACTTAAATATTTGTATATATTTTAGGACATAATCAACATCTTTAAATCAGTTGTTTTATATTTCTCCATTGTTTTTAATTAGATTGTCCTTTGCAATGCTTCATGGGATTGTAGTTCTTTTCCCCACTCAAGCCGTTAAATGGATAGTTCACCCAAAAAGTGGAATCCGTATGTTCGTTTGGCCGGAACCTAGTTATTTTACTTTATAAAGTTTTAAATATGAATATTTTTCTTACACAAACCCATCGCTTCGCTTCAGAAGAACCCCCGTAGCCGTGTGGTGTACCTTTATGATGGATGAATGCACTTTTATGGACTTATTAGAACAGAAACATCCATTCACTGCCATTATAAAGATTGGAAGAGCCAGGGCATTTTTTAATATAACTCCGATTGTATTCATCTGAAAGAAGAAAGTCATATACACCTAGGATGACTTGAGGGTGAGAAAAATCATGGGATAATTTTCATTTTTGGGTGAACTATCCAAAATATTATTTCTCTTTTTGTCTGATTTTCAAATACTTTTTTTTTTTTGCTTCAAAACATTTTTTTTTTTTTAAAATGTTGTGATTCACTTCATAACTGGTTGGTTTGTTTTTTTGCTTGTAACTCTTTAATTAAGACATTTTAAAATCCCTATGGGAAAAATACTACAGAAAAGGCTGCTGAAAAAGTGGAAGGGCACTTAGAAAATATGAATGTTAAGATTGGTCAATCAGAACAATCAAGAGAATAATAATAAAATCTGTTTCTTATCAACTTTAAAATCAGCCCTATGGTGTAAATATCACCCTTTACACTCTACGCAAACAGTTTGTAATATTTGTTGTAGGCAGCGCTCACTGATATTCATTTGCCTTTATATGCATAGGCAAATACCTACACAGAACAGAGGGATATGAAGAACAGAGTATCAAGTTCTTACCTAAATGTTTCCACATATGCTTTTACCAACAAGCAAAAATGGGGAGGAAATGAATCACTTTTAGTCTGACTATAAATGGATAGTTCACCAAGTTCTTTTAAAAATTACTTATTTACAGTATTCACCCTCAAGTTGTCTCAAACCTGTATTCTTTTATTTCTTCTGCTGAACACAAAAGAAGATAATTTTTTTGAAGAATGTCGGTAATCAAACAGTTTTGACGGTAGCCATTGACTTCATCTTTTTTCCATACTATGGAGGTCAATGGGGTCCATCAACTGTTTGGTTACCGACATTCTTCAAAATATCTTCTTTTGTATTCAGCAGAAGACAGAAATTCATACAGGTTTGGAACATCATGAGGGTGACAGAATGTTTATTTTTGGTCAAATCTTTAAGAGGTTCCCCACTCTGTTCTTAGCAGGAGAACACAAGATCATTTCACGGACGTTAAACTGGATTTACATGGATCAGACGTAAATGAGGAACAGACAGATCTGTTGATGGTCCGTGTCAAATGTTTTTGATGATCATTTTGTACTCTTTAAGAAAACCCTTTGTTATACAGTCAGTAAGTTTGTTGCAACTGGCTCCTGATTCATAATCAGTCATGTGGCAGTGACTAAAACACATGCACCCTTGATACAATACAATACTTGTCTTGGGATGAACAGGGAGTTTGGCTCCAATTTTAAATGTATGTTAAGTCAATACTTATTGTTATTAATTTATGGACTATTCATAAGGTATGCGACAACACTTTTGTATATTAATTACTTAGTAATAACACGCTTAATTCAGTGTCTGTAAAGACACATAATTTCAACCAGCAAAAAGTGTAGAATGGGAAAATGGACAGAAAGCTAAATAACATACGCCAGACATGGTACTGTATAGCCTAATGATTGTCCTGTGCATTTTACTTCTTCGGAATGTGCAAAAGATAATGATAGATTTATAGACATCAAAGACAGATATCAGATATTTATATCACTCTCAAGGGGTGAATTCCTTTCTGCAGACAATTTTTAGACAAACTGTCCAGCAGAGTTTCTCAGCCCATCAGTCCATACCTTAGACATGTGGCTAGATCTCTGGAGTGAAAATCTTTAATAAGAAACAGATTTCAGAGGCTGAAAGAACATGCAGAAAATCCCTGCAGCCAACGCCCCATTACTGTACTTACATTAGTGCACTTCAAATTGAGGTTAATTAAAACAGCATACTGCACATGTAAGGGTAGGTTTTGTCTTGGACAGGTTAAATATTAAACAGCGAAACCATTTTGAAAATGTTAACTTTTTTCAAGAGTATAATGATGGATGTTTGTTATAAGTCTTGGTGGCAGGTGAAATAAATTACTGTAGATCAAACACACTAAACTATTAAAACACAAAACACTATTTTTTGAAATCACGAAAAATTTTTTACATTAGGCCTATATAATATATATATTTATTTTTTATTATGCATTTATTTAAATATGAAAACATTATTTTGCTAAAATTTCTGCCTCAATTATTTGATGTTTTTCTTAGCATATGTCTTTGCGTGTAGGCAGAATAGCACGTTCTTGTGACTCCGTGAATATTAAGAAAATGTAGGCTACATTTTGCTGCTTTTATCCTCAGTTTTTAACCATTGAGAAAGTTAAACTTACCTCTTTCTGCGGGACACGGTGCTCTAAGTGTCCTGTCAACTGCGGCCACAGCAAAGTTTCAATGTGTTTTGCACTTGGTTCGGTTTTGCGTTGGTGGGTTGTCGAGAATCCTTAGCTCATAAATGTTAATTAGGCCATGCTAACGTGACGTCCAATGGCGAAAGCTTTCTTCTTAATATTAATTAGGTAATACTGGCGCTGCGCAATTACCATCTAATGTCGAAGATTTGGCTCATGAATATTAAGATATTTTACCATCGTAGGATTCTTAAATCACACGGTGCGCGGGGTTTTATTTATTCGCTGCTAAAACAATCAAATTAAGATACAACAGTTTAATTCTATGAAAAAGGAACATTTTCCATGACCAAAAATGGATGTTAAAGCCAATTTCTGAAATATCTTCTAAATTCCATCAGGCAGTATGTCTAGCAATTTATAGAAAGCTACGTTTAGCAATATTTACCTGTAAAAATACGAGATCGATGGGAGTTTATCTTTTTTGTAAATTGATCAATAAAGAGGACTGCACTCAAATAATTTTCAACACTGGATTAAAAAGTACATCAATCCTCATTTATTAGAGGGTCAAGGGGTATGGAAACACTTTGAAATAAATAACTTTTTCACAAATATGAACCTCTTTTTTGTAAATGTTAATGAGGTAATGATGAGTCACTCACAGTACAAACATCAGGAAACAGGACGGAGGCACTTATTAAAATAGATTTTTCCACAATTGACCCACAAGTTATGCATGGCTTTGAAATGATCAATCAAGACACATCAATGCATTCACAATAGAAGCAGACGTTCAGCCTGAGCTACACACTACTAAACACAAAATTTATTTAGAATCTTTTATGGCACATTTTTGTTTTTCTAGAGAAATTAGGAAGAAAACAGAAGGATTAGCCAACACAACCATAGTAGAACAGTGTCTAGACAAATAAATAAATATTAATGGCACAAAATAAACCAATAAAAGCATAAATAAACATTTAACTTAATATCTCTGGAAAAAAAAGCATCACTTAGAGAGCAAGAGGTCAGCAGCTGTCCGGCAGGCTCAGACTCGGTGGCGCAGAGGGTCCGATAGAGGCGGGGATGGTGGAGGAGGAGGAAATGATGTCAGCGGGTCTGGATGCTCTTCTGTGGGGAGGACCAGACGGGTGCCTCCGAACGCAAGCTCCCTGTCGAGAGGATCATCTGACGTTCCTGCTAGTGAGTAAAGACCAGCCTGGCCCGTGGAGGTGGTGGGCATGCCATGGGCATCCGTGCTGATCGTCATGTCACTGTACATAAAACCATCTCCGTCATTTAGAATCAGCTCTGTGTCCTCATCATGCAATTGACCGGCGTTCTAGAGGGGGGTGGGGGGAAGAAGATCCATGATTTGCACAATTCAGATTACACTCATGTACTCATGGCATGTATCATTTTACACATTTCTACACTGTAGTATGAGCCAAAGCAGCTGGTTCATGGTTTACCTCATAGGCTTGTGAGCTGGTGAGACAGCGTGCTATTGGACCACAGCAGGCTGGCAGAGTGGTAGTGAGAGGAGGCCCGCTGTGTGTGAGGAAGGGTTTTAAATAACTGCACCACTTCATTAAGGATTAAACATTATTTAAAATTACCTGAAAAATTATACTTCTACTAGTTTGTATTAGTTATACTGTTACATATACAGACTGCAATCATTTGATCAAAAATACAGTAAAAACAGTAATATTGTGAAATATTATTTCAACTTAAAGTAAATGTTTTCTATTTTAATATACGTTAAAAATTAAATTTATTCCTGTAATGTCAATGCAGCCTAATTACTCCAGACATTCAGAAATGTCTTTATAATATTTAAATGTGTTTAGTTAATTATAAATGTCTTTACTTTTTTCCCATCAATTTATATACCTTTTCTTTTTACCATTTCATGCACACTGACATTTATTTCTTATTTTTTTCACAAGTTATTTATATATTTTATGCCAATTTGTATGTCTGGTAGGATGTCTTGAATTATAATAATTATGCAATAATCATTATAATAGTAATCATAATAATCATAAGTCTGGTTTGTGAAAAATGAAAATTCTAGGGCAGGGTTTCCACCAGTGTGTTCATGAATTACAGGGGGTTCATGAGTTGATGAAAAGATAGTAATTGATCACAAAAATGTAACATTATGAATCAAAACCCTTCCTAAAAAGAAAATATTATTCGTTTACCTGCATGTCATGTGACTACAACTGTGGCGATGTGTCATTAGTGAATCCCAGATGGAGAAATGAAACCTTGATTTACATTTTACAGCTGATCATGAGCGCCCTCAACTGTTTAACATGCGGTACTGAAGACATTCCCCTTTGTTGATCCCAGAAAATTGCCATAGAATAGTTAGTGTGTTTCTGTGTAAAAAACAAACACGTCCCGGGATGGGGACCTAGTAACATTGCTGGGATCAGCCCCACAATGCGCCCTGTGTGAACAAAAGGCAGGACCAATGCCATAAGGGGTGTAGTAGTGATGACGCTTGTGTTGTTGCAATGACAGAACAACTGAAGGATACTTGTGGTCAAAAGTGTACCACAGTCTGAACGGCCAGGCACTTTCATGCTTGGTACTTCTTTGTGTCATCCCATCTGGTGCTGTGACCTATATGAGCAAAGAGAAAAAGACAAGAAAGTTAATATAGCCTGTTATATTACCCTCATGCTACAGATTTGTATAGTAAATATTTAAATGTTAAACAGCGTTTATTTCTGATATCAGCAGTTGCATTTCCAGCAGACATGAGTAGAACTTACAGTATTATCTTGATCTGTGTCCACTCCCACTCTGTGGAAAGATAATGTCATTTAAGCAAAATAAATAAAATAAAGAAAGAAAGACAGTTTGCTTCCAGAAGACTCACCGAATATGCATGAGTGACAGCATGGGGGTCGTTCCGCCCCCACAGACCCACACGGTGAAGAAAACGATCAGCAGGGTGGTAGAAAACATCATCTGCCGGGCGTATGTTGCAGTGTCTCTAATTGAGAGGGCAAAGGTCATAGCCCCTCGGAGACCTGTGAGGTCAGCATGACATCATAAACAACAGAAAATATGAAAGTATGCATATTAAATGGTAAGGTATTACCTGAAAACATCATGACGTGTTGAAAATTGGAGGCGATTTTGTTCTTGCGGCCCAAGTTTACCAGGAAAGACAAGGGGTAGATGTTGGCCGCCCTGCCAAGAAATATAGCCAGCTAGAAATGAAAGCCACGGTCAAGGATATTGTGTGAATGTTTATCCGTACACAGTTCATGAGTACAGCACAAATACACTGCTTGAAAAGGATACAAATGCACCAATGATGAACAAGGGATTGAACACATGGTGCTGGAAGGAGAAAAGTGTCAATCCCATGTAAGAAAAGATGAAGTTTTCTGCCAGGAAATTCAGCAGCTCAAACAACTATTGGGGGAAAAGGAGGACAATACTATCAGTATACCGATCTTCAACCATGCAAATCATTTGTACAGTTGTTTGAGGGCTTTTAAACACATGTTACCTGTTTGGTTCTAGTTTTGGATTCAGCAGAAAGGTTGTTGTATGTATAGTGAGCCTGAGTCATTCCACAGAAGAGCACTGCAACCACACCTAAACAGAAACAAAAGATTATTTTAGTATTATTAATATTATCTACTATTATAGTGATTATTAATATGCTGAATTTTTATTTGTAATTTTTAGTTCTTATTTAGCTTTAATAATTTTTTATTTCAGTTTTAGTAATTTTAGTACTCTAAGTTTTCATCAAGTATATATATATATATATATATATATATATTATATATATATATATAGGTAACACTTTAGTTTAGGGTCCAATTCTCACTATTAACTATGCGTTATTAACGCTTATTAACATGCATATTACTAGGATATTGGCTGTTTATTAGTACTTATAAAGCTCATATTAATGCATTATTCTGCATCCCTTAATCCTACCCAATACCTAAAATTAATAACTACCTTACTAACTATTAATAAGCAGTAATTTAGAGTTTATTGAGGCAAAAGACGTAGTTTATAGTTAGTTAATAGTGCGAATTGGACCCTAATCTAAAGTGTGACCAAAATATAGTTTTTGATGTTTATGATAATGTGGAGTCAGCCGATCATTATATTGCAAAACAGAAATATTAGAGCACTGAGGCCACGATTGATTAGAATCAAGTATTCCTGTAATAAAGCAATTTTAGAGAAGTCACCTGTCTGCATAAACCCACAGTATTCACTTTTCCATTATGTCATATGCAGCATGTGGCTAAATAAAGATTTCTATCATAGGGTTGCCATAGTTACCTGTGAAGCCGCAGGCTTCGGCCAATAGGAACGTACTCCAGGACATGAGGAAGAAAAGGGCAGTTTCCAGCAAGGGGAAATCTCTCAGCCTGGTGAACTTTGTGACCTAAATAACAGCACATATTTATACATCAACTACCTTAGATGAGTTTAGACTGATTCTTTTCTGTAGTTGTGTAAATGTAAATGTAAAAAAAAAAGAAGGAAAACAAAGATACCAGAGCAGTCATGACTCCAGTTGCAGCCCCCATTGCAAAAGACCCACTGAAAAACCCTAGAAAGACACCCAGAGACTTGAGCAGGGCACTGCCATCAAATGTGTGACGATTGTCTCCCTCAGGCTGGTATGCCACTATTGATCTGTTAGAAGGTGAGAAAGATACATTTTCATATTAAAACAAGTCATAGCGTATCATGATTGACCGAACATGTTTACAATACATAGAAAAGCTTGTGTGCTTGACATAACTCAAAACATGGAAATTAATACTTTTATTTAGCAAGGAAGCATTAAACTGATATAAAGTGACAGTAAAACATTTATAATGTTACAAAAGAATACTATTTTTAAAAATTATTTTCGTTTGAAAATAGTGTTCATCAAACAATCTTGAAAAAATGTATCGTGATTTCCATGAAAATTTAAGCAGCAACTCTTTTTAACATTGAAAATAATGATAAACATTTTTTAAGAAGCAACTCAGCATATTAGAATGATTTCTGAAGGAAGCTGTAATGATGCTGAAAATTCAGATTTGCCGTCCAATTTCTGAATATATTAAAATAGGACACACTTATTTTAAATTTCACAACTGTTTTTACCATACAGGACATCTTTCAAAAAAAATTGTACCAACCCAAAACCTCTGAACGGTGGTGCAAACAATCTGTTTATTCTTGATCTATTAAAAGTTAATAATTTACCTTAAAGAAACAGAAATAGGCTACGTTCAGACTGCAGCCAAAAGTGGCCCATTTTTTGCTCATATGCGACATAAATCCTTTTATTTTTTTATGACAGTGTAAAGAGCACAAACCACATGGAATCTGATCTTTTCGTTTCTGATTTTAGTCACTTCCATATGTGGTCCGAAATCAGATACAGGTCTAATGTTTTGCAATGCAACCTCAGTCTGAACAGTCATATAGGACTTCATGTCAATCTAGATTCGTCACAATTCTACGCTTGCTTCTAAATTTTAAAATGTTGCTTTCTCCTCATCCTCGTCTGCATCCTCCGGCTTCCGCGGCACATCACCTTATAAATGAACGTGTAAACGCTGAATTTAGAAGCCTTCGTCCTTACTTCCATATGACAGCGTACCATCTTTGTTATTGTTCTTTTGCGCATGCGAGTCAGTTCAGGACCGTGATCTGTTCACATTCGAATCTGATATTGGCGATATTTAAAATTTAATGTGAACAGCCAAACAAAAAAAATCGGATCTGAGCAATAAATCAGAATTGAGCACTAAGGCTTGCAGTGTGAACGTAGCCGTAGCTTGACATCAACTTTTTCGCTCACCTGCCACTGTGGCTAGTGGTTTTCCAAAGGCCACAATTTTGGCCACAATCACAGGCCCCAATTTTGACATGGGGACAAACCACCATATAGATATTTTTAATATTATCTCATAATTTGGCAGCAGTTACTGTTTATTAGGCTGCTGTCACTTTAAGACCTGACACACAGATCCATTATACTGTTACACATGCGTTTTCTTTCTCAACTGTGTACGTACGTTCAATTAAAACATAACTGACTGTTTTTACGCGACTCGCCAAGACTGGCATTTTGACATAATTTTTTTTAAGTGCAATAAGCAGTGAAAAAGAACTCAATTTAGTACTGAGAGGTGGCTTTATGTGCGTGCACTTTGGGTGTGAGAACAAAATCTGCGGGAATGAGTAAAATTATGCACAATCCCACAGCAAAATTCAAGCCCTGTAAAAGTAATAATTTTCATTCGGTTTAAAATGAAACGTGAGTGAGGGAAGGAGGGTTTGTGTGTCAACTCGCTGTCAGAGAGATGAGAGAGTGACAAAGCGCAGCTGGTATTGTGTTTCTATACATGGAATCGTTTCAGACATTTCAGTATCGGTATTAAAAAATCGACATTTTTGACAACACTACATTGCACTTAGTTTATTCTTTCAGATGCCTTTTTAAAAGACTACAATTGAAAAACATATATATTATGGCCAAAGTGGCCAGTAGGAGTGACTGCGTTACACGTCACTGCTGAAATACACCCGCATTTGTGGAGTGCTAATGTCAAGCCCTGGTGTAGTAACTAACTTAAACTTATAGATAACAGATAAACTTATCTGAACGCAATAATATATAGCCCACAGGACTTCACATGAACCTGCTGTGTGTGTTGTGTGTATTTTTGTATTCAAAAGGGTGTGCACTCACGACGACAGGACGATGGCCACAGCATCATTGAGGACGCTCTCGCCGAACATCAGCGCATAGAGATCCACGTCAACTTTCAACTCATTGAAAATGGCCAGAACAGTCACTGTAAGAAATTAAAAACTTGGTTATGAAATCATTCGAAGTGAATTTTAATACAGCTAAATATATTAAATATAAGAGCTCAGTGTACTAATTTTAAAGCAAAAAACAATACCTGGATCTGTAGCAGATACAATAGCACCGAAGAAAAGGCAGTCAGTGAAAAAGAAATCCCCTCCAAGCTGACCGATGAATTTCATAAACACCACACAGCCGTACATCACCAATCTGCACAGAGGACATTTGACAAAACCAAAATGAGTTATGTAATATTATCTTTTTTCGGTCACACTTTAGTTTAGGGTCCAATTCTCACTATTAACTATGACTTTTGCCTCAATTAACTTATTTATAGTTAGTAAGGTAAGATTGTTAAGTTTAGGTATCGGGTAGGATTAAGGGATGCAGAATATGGCATAAATGTGTTTTATAAGTACTAATAAACAGCAAATATCCTAGTAATATGCATGTTAATAAGCAACTGGTTAATAGTGAGTATTGGGCCCTAAACTAGTATTACCCTTTTTTCATAGAAAAGTTCTTTTCTTTTTAAAATATCATCACTCACCCTGTAACAAAGCATGATGTCAGTGTGCCCACAAAGGCGTAGGAGAGGATAGACCCCAGATTTCTGAAAAAATGCCTCTGATAGTTAAAATGAATAAAAAAAAAAAGATTACTAAAAATTAAACAAGCTAATCCACATCAGTCATGTATAAAAGAGACAGAATTACTGATTAAACAAGCTTCTATTTTTCCGATTATTTATGTAATTTGTGAATTTTTCATTAGGGTAATCATATTCTTACTCGTTTGAGACTGTATCCCGCATGAAATATGATGGGTGGAAGCAAAATGTTGAAGAAAACCTCAGGATCAAAAGTAACCTAGAAGAGTGAAAACAAAATCCCGTATACAATATTATCCATTCACATCCAGTAGAAGGAACAAACAATATTACAAATTGCAGGTAACATATTTGTTATTTTAGAGGATTTAAGAGTAGTACCTTCCTGAGCATCTCTGCATTTGGCACATCATGGCCCTTGCTGTCCTGCACCTCTCCTTTCAGGCTGTACTCGTATAATCGGCCACTCACGTTCACCAGGATGGTGGTGGGACTGCTGTTCACGGCACAACTCAAGGTGACGTCATTGAAGTCCTGTGGCGAATGGACCGCAAAGCGCAGAATCACACCCACAAACAAACCTGGAGATGAAAAACATATACATCAAATATTGTTTTAATACTCATTATGTTAAGCAAAGCACATACAGAGAAATAACGAAAGCAATTATTTATCATGGTAATCATATTTTCTACAAGAATACCAATTATAGCTACTGAAGTAAAACGGCGACAATCAGAAAAATTCTGAAAGCTTTACATGTATTAAATTTATTAAAATATAGAAATATTTTATATTTAAAATTTAAATTTATATTTATTTATATTTAAAATACAATTTAAATATGAATTACACAATAATTGTATTAAAATGGACTTCAGATTATTCCTTTTATAAATTAATTAAGACTTACATTTAAGATTGAAGTGGATTTAAATTGATTAAAATATATAAATTAATTAATACTTATATTTAGGATTTCAATTTAGACAAAATTACTTATTACACAATTAATGCATTAAAAAGACTTACAAATATTACATTTATTAAAATATAATACATTAAGACTTAAATAATTAAATCTTAATTTGAATCTTAAATATATTACGCTGCTTTAAAATAGATTTACAATTTCGCATTTGTTAAAAATAGAATTACAATTAATTAAGATTTATATTTAATATTTCAATTTAGTTATTTAAGTATTTACTACACAATAATTATTAAAAACAGACAAAATCTTAATAAAAAACAGCTTATATAAATCTGGCTAAATAGTGCAGTTTTGTAAATCTGTCAAAACTGGGAAATTCTCTATTTTACATTTGCCCCATATTAGTGACTTACAGCATTAAGATTATACTATGGTTGTCATTGAAAGTAATTTTTGTCATTGTATTTTATTTTTTAGCTGCATTGCAAAATTATTTATTGAACAGATTGACAAGTAACGTTACTTTGAGAACATTAATGAGCTCATCCACAAAATTCCTGGTGCCCTCCTACACAAGGTTCCTGAATGTGAACTTGAATATTAATATAAACTAAATCTCACCATAAATCATAGCCAAGCCCGTCTCATGCAGGAACCTGACGCGGCGGTGTTTGAAGAGCCATATCGTAAGAATAGTGAGTGTGAGTAACATGATGAATATGAGCAGGTTGGCGCTGTCCTGCCTGTGGCTCTCCTCCGCTTTCCTCTCCGTCACCACATTTACCATGTCCGTGTTCTCAGCCAAACTAATGACAGCAAAGCACATCAGGCAGAGTAAACGAGGGAGCATAAAAGACCCTGAGACGGATGTGCGTCTTCTTTGACATCCCATCATGGCTGTTTATTATGAGAGACTGGTATGCCGTTTAGTTCAGCGCTGTGTTAATGCGATAGCTGTGTGTGAAGACAGCAGCAATAACAACCTTGACAGAACCTACCCCGTTAGACCGGAAGTATTATATTACAAAATAAAGGACTCTTAAACTGTTTAGATGTTAAATATAAAAACAAAATACTATTACATGTAAACCTTTTTAATATATATATATATATATTTGAAAAGGTTTACATGTAATAGTATTTTGTTTTTATTTAGAGAGAGCCTACAACTAACTAAAATAAGTTAAAATCGAAGTGTATATATATATATACACACACAAAATATTTCACAAGACAACATACTTATAAAAGCTTTGCAGTAATATTGCATATATACATATTATTTTGAAATATTTTGGCATGTAATAAGATCTGATGCATCCAATAATAAATACCAGTACGATTCATGTTTGAATTACATTTATTATTGCATACATACAACATCAATTGCTCCATACATAAATGTGCACTTTTGATATGCACTTAAATTACAGAACGAGTACTCGTTACTGAATTGCAGTTTTGTGGTTTGTGTATACATACATTTAAGGTTAATACCACAGACTTTTGTTCACTACTGGGCTAAAAGCTACAATGGAACGTTAACTTCACAAAAGGAGTTAATTAATTCCTATAAAATCTTGCTTCTTTTTAATAACTAGCACTGGCAATGTCAGGTTCAACGCTTCCATTACATACAGAACACCTGAATAAATCACTTATAATGCCTTTGAATGTTAAGTGGTTACATTGTGTTTATCAGGCATAAAAAGAAAAATAGATATAGTTTATTATCCATAACCTGATACTTCTCTGTATTCTGGAGATGTTCACAGTTAGTGCTTTTGGAATGGATTTCTCATGCATTAGTACACACAATCCTGCTGGCTGGCTTTCTTCTGACCCCTTCCTCAACCAAACCACAAATGGAGACAAACTTGTCAGTGCTTTCCAGGATCAAAAAATATATCTGTAAGCTCAAAGCCAAAATATGTTGCTCAACACATCCCAGGAATACATTTGAACAACTGTGCAGATGTTAAATTTGTACCTAAAATGTAAACAAGGAACAAAAGTACAAGTAAAATACTGCTTTCCTGAAATACCTACACTTTAACCAAGACTGAATCATTTCACTATGCCCTTGAAGGACATTTAAAAACCTGCACAATGAGTAAACCAACTGCACACATAAAATGCCAGTGCCCGAAGGCTGACCATTCACCCATAATACATCATTCATTACACAGTCCAGAATGCTATACAATCAACAAAAACAACTGAGGCTGAACCATTAATCCAATAAGAATCCAAAAAACACTCTCGGGCACTCAAACACATTTGAACTTCTTCAAAATGTCCAAGGCATTATTAAACAACATAGGATGGTAGCTTTAAATATGATGGCATTCATAATCAATCTGTGTGTTCATTTAACAGTCTGTCTTCCCCTCAAGATTATACCATACTTCATACCATAACAAATATATATTCTCTAAAACAGTTTGAAGACATAATGCTATAATGAGTTATAACAAAGATATCAGAATCCCTCGACATGACGACGCAAACACTCAAGCGCACTCACATGAACAGCTAAAGTACACAAAAACAGACGTCACACTCCAAAATACACCACAGTATTTCTCCACACAACAATAAATAGATTTATCCACAACCTGTTCACCGAAATTAAAAAATAATATATCATTGAGCAAACAAGTACACATTGCACAAAAGAAAGCATGACCAACATCCTGAAGGAGGAACCCACCAAATCAAACACACACTACAACATTTCTGTCAAGAGCTTTGGATCAGATGAAACTGAAAGCACATTTATATACATTGTCGATGAATGAGGGCCACTGTGACCCTCATTCGCCCTCTCCGCACAAATGTTACATCGCAAACTTTTGCGTTTGAAAGCCTAGAGGGCCGAGCTCTTCAGTGCACTTTAGATATGGCATGTATATGCTGCAAATATAAACACAATTCAGACCTACTTTACATTTTTTCCCCAATAGGAAGACATATAATCACTATGAATGTGTATAGAAGATATATTTTGACAAGCTGAGCACATTGGTTGTGCTACACGATGCACGGTGGGAGGGGGTCTTTTGTGTGAACCCTCGATTTGAGTATGCATAAAAGTACAGCAACTTTACTGCGCACACCACACTCTGAATCTTAACATAGGCAATAGAAACTGGTGAGAGATACATTCATACTGAGATAAACAACAAAAAAATATATTGGCTCACTGATAAGCCCATTTAACGGATATGATGGCATAGGACAGGTCGGACACAGCCAGGCATTTTAAATATGTGCGTTTGATGATACGTTTTTCTTATTTGAATTGGTTACAGAATAAAGGGGTATTTCACCAAAAAGTAAAAGATTTATCATCATTTACTCACCTTATGTCTTTACAATGCTGTTTGACTTGCTTTCGTCTGTGGAACATATTTTGAAAAATGGTTTTGTGCGTATAATGCAAGTCATTGGGGTCCAAAACAACCCCCTTGAGATCCATTGAATGGACAATTTTTTTTTTCCAAAACATCTCCTTTTGTGTTCTGACATGAAAGTGAGTAAACAATGAAATTGAAAATGCAACAAGATATATAATTTAATATTTGTACATTTTTTACATCGGATTAATATGTAGCTTGATGCTGAATGATTTGCGGGCTAAATGTTTAACATCTGGCCATTGAATTGTAAAGTTTTACACACAAATGTGTGTACATGTCTATCCAGGATAATATGCAAATTAAATGTTCTTTGCCCATTATTTTAAAATCTAAAAAACTTACTGTGATACATCTGCTTGAATTCTTCTTGGCTTCCTATCTGCATTGGGCTAAAAGAAACAGCCAGGTTTCTTTCTTTCGTACATTTCAACATTTCCACCACCGCACTATTATACAAACCATACACGTATAGATGCACAATAATATTTTCTCCATATTTTACATACATGTTCTCCGCTGTATCATCTCTCTGTAAATTCGTTTCTGGAAGGGATGTGGGCATTTTTGATGCTGGTATTAGTCCTGGTTGGGATTGGAGGGGGGATTGTGGGAAACGTAGAGGTGGGAGGCGACACCCAGTTGCTGTCCATGTCAAAGCCTGAGCTGGAGAAGCTGCTCTGGGTTTGTGGGAAGGGAAGGGATGAGGCTGCGGGTATAAGTGGCGCGCTGGTCCCAATCGCAGATGGAGCCTTTCTTAAAAGGAAGTCAAAGCCCGAGCTGGGGAAGCTGCTCTGGGGTTGTGGGAAGGGAAGGGATGAGGCTGCAGGTATAACTGGCGGGCCGGTCCCAACTGCGGATGGAGCATTTCTTAAAAAGTCTGAATCGTCATCAAAGGTGACCCACTTTTGGGGCTGTTTGGTTGGGGCTGCTGTTGTAGCAGGAACTAAGGATCGTTGTCTTGAGAAAGATGTTGGAAGAATGGAACTGTGCACCACAGCCGACATGGCCCTGTTCAGGCCAGGATTGGCCGCTTGGGCCTGGTGCTGGGTGTAGAAATCTGGTGTGAGTGATCGACGAGGGGAGGACAGCAGGTTGCCGGTGAAAGGGTTTGTGCTGTTGGGTCTGGGTTG
Source organism: Chrosomus eos (assembly GCA_036326025.1). NCBI lineage: Eukaryota > Metazoa > Chordata > Actinopteri > Cypriniformes > Leuciscidae > Chrosomus > Chrosomus eos. The sequence goes on along the minus strand of CM070841.1, from coordinate 16,380,082 downwards.
GGCGTCTGCGAGGAACGGATTGGGGGATGAACGGAGGGACTCCTGGGATTTGCTGCGTGAGGTTACGGGTGGAGACAGGAGACATGGAGCGTTGCTGGTGTCCGGAGACGAGAATAGGGAGAGGGAGCTGGGTAACGTAGAGGAAGAAGAAGAAGGGGAGGGGGTGGATGAGGATGAGGAGTGAGAGAGGGAAGCGGAGAGAACGATGCGTTCTGGAAGAGGGACTGGTTGTTAAGCATGTCGAAGGGGTCTAGTTTCCATTGTGCTTCTCTTTGGACTCCATTCATGTCCTTGGCCTGGGGAAAGAAAAACACACATAAATCAACTTTATGACATGATGAGAAGCTAGAACATATGATGAGAAGCTAGAACATATTGGAGTTTTAAAGTCAACATGAAATCAGATTTGAATGCATTAAATATGTTTGGACATTTTTTTTGTTTTTTGTAACCCTCCTAAGTTATTATTTTTTTTAAATGGTCACACCGTGGCTGTTTGAACAGTAAGAGAGTATCTTTGTGTATTTTATGAAAAGTCATAACACTAACTTAAAGGAACACTTCGACTTTTTGGGACTTTAGCTTATTCAACCTTTCCCCCAGAGTTAGATAAGTCCATACATACCTTTTTCATCTCCGTGCGTGCTGTAAGTCTGGTTGACGCACCCACCGCTAGCCTAGCTTAGCACAAAGACTGGATGTAAATGGATATAGCTAGCATACTAATCCCAATAAGAGACAAAATAACGAAAACATTTTCCTATTTACATGTTGTGATTTGTATAGTCACAGAGTGTACACATAACGGTAACACTTTATTTGAAGGGGTGTGCATAAGACTGACATGACACTGTCATAAACATGACATAACACCTGTCATAAACATGAAGGAGTCTTTATGAATGTTTATGACTGTTGTCAGTAAGTGTCATTCGGTAAATTATGACACTTTCAATGCAAAGTTGACATTGTTTAAAATGTCTTTGTTATGACAACTTGACATTACCCAAGACAAAAATGTCTTGATTATGACAACTTGACATTAACAAAGACAGAAATGTCTCTTTTATGACAACTTGACATTAACCGAGAAATCATAACCTGTCAATCTGTCACAACTTTGGCCGTCATGACACCATTATAACTGTGTCATGAATATTTTACTTGTCCTCAAGTAAAGTGGAACACATTGTACTAGTTATAAAGATTTCATTAAGGGTTATTACACTGCAAAATGCTTGAAGTTTGATAATTAGACCTGTTATGACATATTTGTGACAGGTTGACAGGTTATGATTTCTTGGTTAATGTCAAGTTGTCATAACAAAGACATTTCTATCTTTGTTAATGTCAAGTTGTCATAATCAAGACATTTTTGTCTTGGGTAATGTCAAGTTGTCATAACAAAGACATTTTTGTCTTTGTTAATGTCAAGTTGTCATAACAAAGACATTTTAAACAATGTCAACTTTGCATTAAAAGTGTCATAATTTACCGAATGACACTTAATGACAACAGTCATAAACATTCATAAAGACTCCTTCATGTTCATGACAGGTGTTATGTCATGTTTATGACAGTGTCATGTCAGTCTTATGCACACCCTTTCAAATAAAGTGTTACCCAAATGACAAGGTAATATGAGACAAAGCCACTTTTTAAACGTTTAAATACTGGGAACTATTTTCTCAGAAGGCGAAGCACTGCTACTTGGGCGGAGTGATAAGCGCAGCACCCGAGAAGCGCCGTGGTGAGGAGCAGAGAGCGTGTCTCATGTGCTGCGGTTATCACAGGTGCTTATTGGGATTAGTGTGCTAGCTGTAGCCATTTACATCCAGTCTTTGTGCTAAGCTAGGCTAGCGGTGGGTGCGTCAAACAGACTTACAGCACGCACGGAGATGAAAAAGGTATGTACGGACTTATCTAACTCTGGGGGATACAGTGAATAAGCTAAAGTCCCAAAAAGTCGAAGTGTTCCTTTAACTGAAATAGTAACAATGGTGGCTTTTGCACAGGAGGAACCTTTTCATAGTTCCTAGAACCAATGGCAGCAGTATCCGCCTTTTGGCGTGTTCGCACTGCAGGAACTGAGAACCATTTTAGTTCCAGGAACGCCTTTTGTAGGAACTCAATTAGCTCCTAATTCTGAGTAGGGTCTAACCTAGCACAATAGGAACTATCAGTGACGTAAGTGTACACTGATTGGCCGAACGCACTAGCCTGGCATGCCAGACCTACATCAAGATGTTAGGTCTGGGAACTCTCCATTGACATACCTCAATCCGAGGGGCGGGATAAACGGTTGTCTTTCAAAATCCCTCGGCACGCAATAGGACAGCGCTAACCAACCAGAGCAACGAACGGCTGTGGCTGAGTGAGTCCCATGCGTTTTCCCACTAGCGGAGCTAGTTGATATATTAAACTTTTGCCGTATCCGGTCGTCAAAACTCCGAACACATCTTCCTTTTTTAAGAATGACTTAAGTGACGTTCTCTTAACTCCAAATCCTCCAGAGTCGCGGCCAAAGCCGATTCGAAAGACCGCTGCATCTTCATTGTTTTCAAGTAGCAGGGGAATCACCTATGGAAATCACGCGGAACGTCATGAACTGTGCCGTCATTGTGTTAAGCCCGCCCGCCGACTCTATACACGATGTGATTGGCCTGACCCGAAATTGAGTTTTTCCAACTAAAAAGTCTATTGAGAGTTGCTAGACCACACTGGCAGCGAAATGATTTTCGCGGCCGCTAGGGTGCGTCTAGATTTCTAGGCTACGAACGCACGTGAAACAACAGCACCCGCCATTTAAAAAAAAGCGGTGTACACACAGATTATTATAGCCTATATATTTACTTCACAAAGTAACTCCACGAGCATACAGTGCAGAACAACAGTGATAGATGGACCTCTAAACCTTTGCGTTGGAAAGAAAATCCAACTCTACTTTTCTTTGTATTTCTTTGTATAAAAGTCTACTTTCTTTGTATAACAGTTCTATCTAATAACGTATTAGACATAACTGTTAAACAAATCGTAAACAAATGAAGACGGAGAATGGGAGTGCTGTGTGCTCAGGCTATGGCGTTCTCACTCAGAACTGTCAAAATAAAAGTCACAACAACAAGCGTTCAACACATCACTACAGAGTTCCAATTGGCGGTGCGAATGCAACCAGGAAGAAACACTGACCCTAGGGGAGCATTTAGTTCTCGGGGAACCACCCTGGTGGCTAGTTACTACAACTACCCAATCCAAAAGGGGACTTTAATAACTTTAGGCTGCTAAATAATAGCCCCCTGTCATTTATGCCCCAGAACAGTATAAACGTAACTTCTTTTTATTTAAATGATATAACTCTAATTTCCCTCAAGTTGTACCAAATTACTGAATGCACCTTTAAATATTCATTCAATACTACAGTTGAAAACCCATGTGGTTTCATGTTGACTTTTCATTTTAAACAATGTGTTTGTTACAAGTTTTGATAAAAATCATGATGACTTATTGGTTAAAACATAAATGGTGCAATGACAGACATCAACATAAATCAAAAACTGAAAGATCTGAATACCGTTTTATTAAACCGAAAAACCAGCATTATAAAACATAAAAAGGACAAATATGATTAGTGTTCAAGTCTACTACAGCTATTAGAATTACTTATCCTTGTCCAAAAAACATTGAAAACAATTATAACAGATATCACAGATTAAAAACAAACAATACCCACAACAAATACTGGATGACACTTTCCTTGAACCCCCCTGTTGGAAAAACTTGATAAACCACATAATCAGGTAATTTTTTTTATATACAGTATTTTTAAGGGGTTCAAGTTAAGTTTTACATTCTAATTTTCTGATATTCAAATAAAAAAAAGGTCAAATTAAAGATGGAAAGGGGAAAAACCAACTATAACATGGAGGATCCTATATGTATGAGTACCCCATACATCGTGACTACAGGCTATGGTGCCATGAAGACAACGTAAATACTAGAAATTACTTAATCCAGTACCTGTCAACCTGAGGATTGCTCCTGCTAGTGAAAGAGAAAGACACATGCATCAAGAAGAGCGAAACATGGCTATGAGAACCATCTGAACAAAGTCGTTATACCTAGAAAAGTAAAAAAGAAAGAGGAAGAGGCCTTGGGTTATCTGGAAGAGGCCTTATTAACCCCAGGATGGGATCTCGTGGGTCCTTAGAAAGATAAATTAATTTTGTCCACACACTAGGGGTGTAACGATATTCAAACCGAACCGAAAAACCAGCAAGTCATTCAGGGTCCACAACTTGTTGGTTCCTAGAGAAATGAACTCTTGCACTAAATAAATGCAATATATTAGGCTATATATTATATTTTACTTAACCTCTTAATGATATCTTGATCATTTAATGCATGTTTAAAATATCTTTCATGAAAATGACAACAACTGTGTAAATTATTATATTTCAATAACGAATTAGAGTAAAAATACAAGTTAATGCAAAAACTGCCTTATGTTCAGTTTACATGTTTTCATACAATATGTTGGGTGTTGATTATTATATCTAAAAAATAAATAGCATCTGAATTTAGGCTAAAAGTCTAGGCTCTGTTGTTAACCTTTAATGTTATAGTAATGTCATACCTGTCAACACTCCAGTTTTTCCCGGGTTTCTCACGTTTTTTAGCCCTACCTCCCGGACCCCTCCCGGTTTGTTATTTTTCCCGGGAAACTCCCGTATTTTGCATGGCCCAAACTCCTTTATGAATAATCGGACCAATATGTTTGTCTAATGTTGACCAGTTGCCAGATTTGATTAAATGCATTATATTCACACAATCCACAGACCATTTACAATTTCAACCCGTTTGTCACCTCAACCTGGCAACCTATAACCCAGTTGCGTAGTCGCGGAAAGTTTAACCCGAAAGCGAGCCGATAGACATGATGGCAGGTGAAGGCGGTGTCCCCGCAAAGAAACTGAAGTACAGTTAATGCGTTGCTTCAGGAAGAATAGGGATAGCACACAACTGAAGTTATTGTATGCAGAGGCCAGACAGACTCACGGAGGCGATTGGCATCTCACAACTCGCACTTTATTCCCAAATCGAACTTGTGTACTCGTTTCTTAATAAACAAAATAAGATAAAAATTAGCATCAAACAGAAATTACCCGCATATACGGGGTGTTCGCATAGACAGTAAAAGGAGGGTTCGAGGCACACGGCACATACAATACTGCCAGTGCCGACAGTTCAACAAGGAGCGCACAGCTCTTAAAGGGGCCGCACCTTATTTCCACTCGTTACAAGTTGCAAATTTGTAAACCCCCCCGTGTCGACAAATCTCCCGGATTTTGTAAACCAAATGTTGACAGGTATGAGTAATGTGCGGGCTCCCTATATAGTTTACAGCATTAGCAGATAGATTTTTCTTTTTTAATCCTTGCGAAACGTTTAATTGTAATTTAATTAATTTAAAGACGGACACAATTTTTTCATTAAACCACCGTTTAAAAAAAAAGAAAGAAGCAATTTTAGCTTTCTAAACCCCACCCCACCGAACTGAACCGAGATGTCAAAACTGTGGGATGCCGTGAACCGTCAGTTTTGTGTATAGTTACGCCCCTACCGCACACTGAAGTTACAGCTCCATACATGCATATATATATAATTCTGTTTTTTCTTCTTCTGTTTTTTCGCAGACATTTTTTTTTCTTTCTATTTATCGCTATCTTTTTTTGTCTTGCACCTGAGCCCAACTTGGGTTTAGCATGTGAACATGTTTTTGTAATTGCATCTTTACAAATCCTTGCATCTTTGAAAGAGCATTGATCTTTATCACAATTTAATATAGAGCTTATGATCTTGCCATCCATGCAAAAGTGAGCAGAGAAAGAGGACTAACCTGGGTTGTAGGAGGAGGAGGAGCAGACTCAGGTGGCAGTGTGTGAGCGGACCGGCTCCGGGGTGGAGGCTTGGGAGATGCCAGTCCGGGCTGAGGGGCGGCAGCGGCTCCAGCAGGTGCTTGGGGGGCCGGCTGAGGCACCAGAGGGGCAGGAAAAGTGGGCTGCATCGGTAGAGGGAGCTGGGCTTGGACAGGAGGCTGCACTGGTGACATAGACTGAGGCTGCATGGGTGATATCATCTGAGGTCTCATGGGACCTGGAAGTGTGGGAGGTGGACCTGAAAGCAGACACACAGTAGATGGTTAAAGATTGGTTAAACTTTTAAAACATACATACATTACATATATCTCAATTTTGTATAAAATCTCATATAAAATTATATATACAGTTTTAAATACTAAATTAAAGTGCCCCATTAGGCTATTCAAAAAATTTCTTGCATCCAAGGTCAAAAAACACTATTTTTCTCATAATATTCATTGGACATCATCACCTCATTTCTCAAAGGCTCTGGAAACGGTTATTCAGTCTCTCTAAACCCCTACTTTCCGCGAGCCTACTCTGCTCTTATTGATCAAATGGCTCAGTCTGTTGTGATTGTTCTACAGCTTACAGCGCATGTCAGAAATGAAATGCCTATTCTCATATCTGAATTTCAGCTCCGGAGGCTTCCTCAGCACTTGATACACAGTGATAGGGAACAGTAACGGTTTTTCCGTATCATTTCCAGTGCTAGTCCTCATCCTTTTGAAGTGAATGCAATGTGGATTCCCACCACAGAAAACAGTGGCTTCTTAACATGTCGACAACAAAAACCAAACTCTTTCAGGCTGCAACAACAAAAGTGTTTGAGGGTGGGTCAAATTAGACATTATTCCCGGACAGCCAATGAAAACTATAGGCTGGCATTATGCCAATTTGTTGCATTGTTACGTAGGCGTGTAACAGGAAGTGAGACTGGAATTGCTGACGACTCGTTACGCAATTCAGAATCGGTTCTTTCTTTTAGGAGACAATAACTTTATTTGTCGTGCACTTTAAATGTTAATACTTTGCAGACCTTTTACATACACAAACAACTATATTACACACTGCATGAAAGGTAATATTCAAGAAAGCATAATAGGGGCTGCACTTCAATAAGAAATGTTGTATATAAAAATTATAATATTAAAGTGAAATAAATAGGTAATTAGAAGAGTTTAACGAACCCAGAGGCAGCTCGGATGGCTTGCTTTGGGGTTCAGCAGTGGGTCTTGGTGCTCCGGGATGATTATCAGGTGAAGGTCGAGGGGCCCCAGGGTGCACTTCTGCTATGGGTCTGGGGGCCCCGGGATGAGCAGGAGGAGGAGGTCTAGCCTGAGGAGGGACACTGATAACTCCTGCTCGAGGTGGAATCTGAAGCAAAATCATAATATTTAACAATATATACATCTTGTTTTTTCTTTTTAAATAATATTAATGTCAATTAGCCCACCCACCGGCCTTGGGGCGCCTCCAGGGGCTGATCCAGTTGCTTGACCTCGACCTGAAAAACAGCCAATGCCATAATCAAACATTCAGTAATAGTTATAGAAAATATGTTTGTGAAAATATCAGAAAACCTATATTTTGAACTTCAGGTCCAATTCAAATGCCAGTCAATTAGGTTACGTTTACACTTGGCATTAACATGCGATCACCGTGATCCGATCAAGCAGATGAGGAAAATGAGGAAGATGAAGAGGCTGCAATTACTAATAATGTGGATAGATGCCATAATGGAAACGGTAAAGAGAAAAGTATGGGTCCGAGAACGTTGCCAGCTGTGCTGGGAAAAATGAGCGTTCTTTACAGAAAATGAATGGTTCTGCATTTTTCGGGTGCGAAGGCAAACAATTCAGTATAGTTGCGATGTACTTCGCACTCGACTGTATCACAAAACCACACAGCTACGTGCAGCGATTCCTGGAGAGAGGAGGGGGAATAATGACAGTGGGCAGGGTTTTGTGTGACGTCCACCTGTGAATGCAGACACGTTGGCTGGATTGCATTTACATTACACTGATTACAATGCGTCCTCGACTACCTCCGAAACCTGGACACGCTGATCGGATAACATAAACATTCCGATCATAAGCGCCTTAACACTTGTCTTTTCAATGTGTACAGTAGGTAGCCAACCAGAATGCCTATTGCCGCCGCGGCGTCTGCCGCGGTGAATTCACCGCGGCAAAAAAAACCCAGTCGCATTTCTAAGTCATTCGCGAAATGACCGCCAGGTGGCGCAAAGGGACATTTAGCGAAAGCAAAACGTATGTAAAAGTAGCCTACATTTTAAATAGAATATAGCAAACTTTTAGAGCAGAACATTTTATGAATCAAAATTTAAAAGAGGCCTATCTCGCAGTCAGTGAAAATAAATTAGGTGCAATCAATGATGCTAAACTATTGAGGAACGAGAAGATTGAAGAGTGCATCAGTCGTTTGTGGGCACACTGACGCTTAACCCTCTGATGGTCTTCAAAAAAAAGTCACACTCGTGGTCTTTGGGGTCTATTGGACCCCAGACAATAAGATTTAATTTTGTAACAAAACAATATATTTTTTTTTAACAAATATAATTTTACTCTGTTTATTAATGTTTTTTACTCAACATTTGTGGAGTTTTTGGAGGATTTATGATTTTTTTTTAATTTCTATAAATAAATAAATAAATATTTTTTAAATAGGATTTTTACAAAAAAACTGCATTTTATGTTAAATAAACTTTATAAAAGACCCAGATTTCTAACTTTCACTCCAGGGGATACCATGGATAATTTTACAAGGTTTAATGTAAGATTTTTGCCCATTTTTTGGAAAATACAGGTTAAAATTTATAAAATAATGTAATAAATCACTTTAACCACTAGATGGCTATAGGGCTCCACTATGCCTATATACATTTGAATTACTGAAAGATATAATTTTTCTAAAGTTAAATTCAGTTGGATTCATATCTAAATATTATAAAATCACAATTATAACAAAAATAAAATACTTTTTGTCAAAGTTTAGCATTTTTTTTGTACTGAAAAAAACAACAGTTTTTCAATAATGTTACATAATGATTAGAATCAAACCTGAACAACATGTTACAAAGAGAAATGTTGGAGTCTTAAGATTTGATCATTTATTTAAACTGAACAGCAATAACAAATTAGCAAATAAAGCAGTAAAAATAAAATATTTGTAAAATAAAATAATAAAAAAATAATAAAAAGAAAATAGTTTGGAACAATAGAACAATAGTTGGTCTCATTTCTTTTATTTTTTTTATAGCCTTACAAATGTATTCCTTTTTGTGTGTGTGCACATTTTCAATGTGTCTTAGTGTTACCAATTTATTTTTGCGGTGGTTCTGCATTTTAGATTATTTTATTTTACAAATGATAAGAGAACAGTTTTTATAGTTTGTATGTATTCCTGTATATTGTATTCCTCTATATGTGTGTGTTTGTGTGTGTGTGCGCGTGTGTGAGAATGATAATTTTGGATTGTGGATGTTTTTTGCATTGTTGGAAGTGTGCCACTTTATTTCTGTCATTTCTGTCTGTGTTCTGCGTTCTGTCTGATTTTGATGATGAATTTTGTCTATTTTGAGTCAATAATAAATCAAGAATAAATAATTATTTATTTATTTATTTATAGATATTTAAAAGATATCATGAATCCTCCAAAAACTGCACAAATGTTGAGTAAAAACATTAATAAACAGAGTAAAAATATATTTGTAAAAAAAAAAAACTATTGTTCTGTTACAAAATTTAATTTAATTTTTTGGGGTCCAATGGACCCCAAAGACCACGAGTGTGACTATTTTTGTCACGCCTACATAAAAACAGATAACATTCCATTTTAATTTTTTTTTTGTAGATCTAGAAAGTGTTGAGAGCCGTAGGAAGTTTCATACCATTTGGAAAAAGAGAACATTTTTTTTAATTCAAGCAAAAGTCATTTGGGGTCCAGTGGACCCCAAAGACCATCTGAGGGTTAAACAGCCGAACTTGTGGTCGAGTGGTAGGGCTGAAGGTTCAAGCAGTACAAAGACACGGGTTCGAAACCCGAATTAATATGTTTTTTATATAATTACCATGCATTTCCATTTTACACTAAGGAACAAATCTCATCCAACAGATTGACTAAATTTACGTCTTCAAAAACAGTTCTGTTAAAAAATAAACAAACAAACAAACAAAAAACTTCACGGACAGGACAGCAGACAGCAGGACTGGAATTCTTTCAGAAATAATTTTAAAAAACATGGTTAAGCAAGGTGCGATTTGCCGGTGGGTGATTTCCCCCCTCCACAGTAGGCTATAGCGAATAGGCCTACCCTAAATAGACCTTATCAAATATAGTATATATATTTTTAAATATAGCCTAAAACACGCACGTTTAAACAACAAACAATAAAATCTGAACCAGCGCTTCTGCTCCTGTATTGAGAGATAACATGCAGCGCATTTCAGTTACGATCCTGGTTCCAGTGGCATTAATACATTCACGGCTTTTTAAAATGTCACAAAGCGTTTTGATGTGGTTTTAAACGAACTATTGAAGTTTATAATTAAGTATTTTGACACACCACGCCTAGTGCGTATTCTAAAATGGGGTTTTCTTCTGCCACTGAATTAAGTTCGACAAACGCAGCAGCGCGTTCACTTGAATTTATTTTTCTGCTAAAATAACTTAATAGGCTATAGCCTACTTCGTTATTTTTGGTCATACAGATAGGATATCATATTTTAAAACTGTAAAAGGTCTATTTTATTCATGTAAAGTAGGCTACACTCACAGTAGGCTAACAACAAAACGTTCTCACTCATTTGAGCGAACACACACTGGTGAAATAAATGTTTGGGCTTTTCACAGTGAGCTTCCACATGGCCGAGTGGTAGAGCTGACGGTTCATCAATCGGCAGACCTGCGTTCAAATCCCGAACAAACATGGACTTCTGTAAAAAATCTATATATTTTTAGGCTATTAATGCAGATTTGTTTAGTTCTAAAACTCTGTTACACCACATATTTTTTTGCTTATATTTATAAAATAATATTACCATGCATTTCCATTTTACACTAAGGAACAAATAGGCTATCCAACAGAACGACTTTAGATCTGTAGCTAATAATACCAATTGTTCAAAAGCAGTTTTGTATAAAAAAAAGATATATAGGCCTATATATATCTATATTTGTTTTATTCCCTATAACCTACATAGAGTTTTTAAAAACATGGTTTTAAGTAAAGTTTTCGACAAACGAGGCAGCGCGTTCATTTGATTTATTTTTCTCATAACAGCTAAAATAACTTAATAGGCTATGTGATTTTTTTTGGTCATACAGATAAGAGTACAGTAGCCTACATCGTTCAAAACTGTAAACTTTTTTTAGGCTAATGACAAAAGTGTATCTGTCGTCTCTCTCGGTCTCCGGGAACTGCGCGTCACAAAAATTAACCGAAAGCCACTTGCCTCAGCTCAGTCAAGATAGGAAATCGGCTATGTCTAAAGCCTTTAAATGTCTAAATATTTAGGTTAATAAATGTTATCTGATTATGTAATCCATATGAAAACGAGAGGTACAGAGAATCTGCTCAAATATGTTTATGATGTGATTGTGAGCGCCTCGCAATGAGAAAATGACAAGGTGAAAATCTCGTTTAATTAAATGTAGAGACTAAATCGCCCTGAATTAAAATGTAAAAACAGATCAAATCATTTATTCGTCGAAGTGTTGCTATATTGTTTCATTTAAAGTTCATAATTATGATCTAAATGTTATTTAGTTTATCATCAGTAGGCTACCACGAAGCACCGATATTTATTTGAATAATAATAATTTAAAAAATAACTAATTCACATTTTGCATGCCTGGACCCAAAGATCCCTGTAGAATTTAATATTGAGTTGAGCATTTTGTTCATGACAACAAAATGAACATGCGTTTGAAGATTAGGCTATATTTAGTTTTGCTTGGAAAAAGCTGGCCCAAACCAGTTTTATTTCTTAAATTATTTAAATAATGAAATATTTAGTAATAAACTTTTATGACAGAAATACCACATGTAGCTTAAATCATTTAATTCTTTCATTATCAACACTTTAATAGCCTAATGCTAGAAGAGCGATTTAAGTGTGAATTGCGACTTCTCTTTATTTTAAGTCAGACTCAGACTCAGAGAGCCTGTGGGGGGGTTTGGAGGGACAGACAATAGGTGTTAATGTTCCTCATTCATATGGAGAGTGTCGGATAGCCAGCCCGATGGCAAAGGCAAAATTATTTTAAGGATAGGCTACATCTCTCGATGTGTCCCCATATTTGATTAAATTATAAATATTGTTGTTTATTTATTGTAGCCTAAAGTGTTTTCACACACAAATTTAAATTGAAGTGTTCAATCCAGTTGTTTCAACTGGTTCTGTAGAGTTTAAGAATGTTTGAGCAAGTGAGACTAAATAAACTTGCTGAGATCCAGCGCGAGAGAGGCAAAACTCATGTCTTTAATTTATGTTGCTTTGGACTATTTTCGATTTGTACCGTTTCGTTTAATTTAGCTGCAATTTCTTTGGCAAAACAAATTTAAAATGTAGCAAGAATAAGAGTGTGTGTTTCTTTTTTGCATGGAAATAAAGTCTAAATGCAAGTTAGGTTGCCGGTCCCGGTTTTACCGGGATTGTCCTTCTTTTTAATAACCTGTCCCGGGAAATTTAAGCACTCTCCCGGGACAATGAATGTCCCTGTTTTCGAAAGGCTACGTGAATATGTAAGTTCAAACCATAGACTGTAGGTTCAAACTGTGTAGCGCGCGGCCGCTTGCACGGCAGAGAGCAGAGAGAGGGAGAGACAGAACACCGGCTAGATCCCCCCTAACTACAGATGGTAGTCGCCGCTCAAAGTGTGGGTGGGAAATAGCATAGAGTGACAGGTTGGGCGCGCCAACGGGAGGAACTTTTCCTTTTTATGCCTTTATATCTTTATTCGTTCATGGCGAGTCTACATCGCATCTTCATCTTTGCAGCGACGCAGAAAACACCAGTTTATTAATAAACAATTAAATGTCTCCTTGCTATTTTGTCTCCGGCTCGTGCGCTTGAGTGCAGCTTTAAACACTCACTCATTACCCTGTATAGCCTATTTAAGTTATTAAATCAATATAAAGGGGTGATTTGTCCACTGATGGCTTAAATAAACAACTAGGCTACTAGTTGACTAGAAAAAAGCTAGTCGGAGACAGCCTGAGCGCGCGACCCTGAGCGGAATGAGCGAGCTGAGGAATATCCAGAAATGCTCTGATCGGAACAAAGGAATTTTGACATAATTAATCAGTTTATATCTCATGCACTGCCCATAATTTTAATCCCATATCAAACACATTAGCCTATGTTAGCCTATGTCTGTTTGAATTTTTTAATTTTTTTGTCTTGCCAAATGGATTTCTCTTCTTTTCTTTTTTAACATTTTGACACAGCAGCACTTTTATTTTCTCTATTTTTGTTTTTGTTTGTTTAGTTTGTATTTAGATACTAGCCTACTTGTTACTTCAATAAATTGGAACATTTTAAGCTTGTTGCGTATTTCATTAGCATTGTGTTGGGGCGATGGGGGCAGTGGGGCTTGAAAATTATGAGTCTATCCATCGGGTGCAGAAAAAAGATTGCATGTGTGTGCTAGTGTGCGTGTGTTTATGAAGCGAATGTAAGAAGCCCCCCCTTACAACCCCCCAGCTCTACTGTAGCAATGTTGTAATATGCCATTGATTATTAAAAAAACGCTTGACTTTAAATAAATAAACAGTTAATAAACTCGCAAATAAACAGTCAACTATTTAAGCATCAAGAACGGTTAAAGATTAATGCTGTCGGCCAAAATGTTGTTATATTGAGATTCGATCTCGGGTCTCTTGGATCTCCGTGTCGTTGCGTTAACCACAGAGCTACCGCCTGAACGTTTACTTCAACGTCTTATACTCTTGCAAAGCCTTGATGTAGCCTAATATGTTTCTATCGCAATGTTTTATATTGAAATGTTTTCATTATTTATTCAATTTAATTTAAGTATTGTGATGAATTATTTTAACTACATTTCACTTAAATGCATCTGCTACCAGCTTTCAATCGCTCTGAATGAGCCGCGACGCAGCGGCAGTTTACGCAATAGAGAGAATAAACGGACACTTTTCAAAGTCTGTGATTGTAGCGCCTCTTAGCGGTTAAAGGCAGCAAATACACCCCGAATTTCACCGCCGCGGCAAAGCGGCGGCGTTGAAAGTATTATTCTGGTTGGTAACCTACTGTATGTAGACAACATCTGGATATAGGTCGCATGTTAATGCTAAGTGTAAACGCAGCCTTAGTCTATACTACAAAACTGATGATGGAAGAAACTTAAAACAGATTCCTTAAAAGAAAGCAGCACCTGTCAAAAAAGTCAACTAACCTTTTTAGACCTAGCCTGAGGCTTGCAAAATCATGGCATGATAAAGGCCTAAATATGTCTGTCAATGAAATTATCTGTCACAGATGAGCGAGACAAGAACTCACCAGCTGCATCTGCACGTGCTAATGCTGGGCTTTTTTGTCCTTTTGTCAGCATGAGGGGAAAAGTTATTAAAAAGTTTGGAATTATTTTTAGTTAGCAAATAGTTTTGTAGCACATTACAGCCTTCAGCTAGGGAGAAAATATATTTGACCAAACAGACCGCTTACCTGATGGAGAGATCATTTCTTTCTTTCTCTATTCAATTACAAAAGCTAATTCAACCCAGCACTTCACTCGAAAACTAAAATCAAAATCATTGGAACAACTGAGACTTCATACACTGCAAGATGGTTGACTTGAACACCCCTGACCCACATAAATTAGTCTATTTCTGTTAGCAAGTGCAGGAGGTCTCAACTGACCAGGAGGTCACCATACACAAGGACAAACACTGCAAGAATCTTCTAAAATCTAAATTTCTTTCAGAAATTACCTTCATATTCAGTCAGATCAAACTCTAGATTGAGAGGCTCAGCAAATGCTTTGAAAGAAAATTCAAATTGTTTCCAAAACAATTACATCATGAACAAAAATACAGTTGCAAAAACATTTACAGTGCAAACTTGATTATTACAAACAACAAAAAGCCAAAATTACAATGAGGCTCAAGAAAAGCATATGAAACACTACCAAACAGAACACAGAACTGGATCATAGTGCATTACATTCGAAAAAGTTAGCCAGACACTTTTAATATATAGGCCAACTAACTAACCAAATCACAATATTATGTACAGCATTACCTGCTGAATCTTTCCTAACAGGTGTAGTAGAACCTCCTTTAGAAACATTGTAAAATGCCAATGAAAAATAAAGCAAACAAAAAAAAAAACAAGTTAAAACATAGTATTTAAAACAGAGCAATTCCAAGAGGGTCCTCACACCATCGGTGCTCGGGCCCTAATAATGTAGTGAAGACATTTGTTTGGGCGTTTCAATCCCAGGTAAAACCGTGTGTCATTTGGGTTTTAACTTCTGGTGAGAACAGATCATAAAATTGTCATGCCTGTGTAAAAATGAACAAATACTTCATAGCTGTACCTGACGGTGGCGGTGGGCGCTGTGGAGGTGCAGGTCGGGCGGGTGGGGCATTGGGGCGTGGAGGAGGGGCGCGTTTTGGCTCTAGCCCCTGTGATGAAGGAGCTCCAGCTGGCTGACCATCAACCGGAGAACCTGAGCAAACAAAAATTCAAACAAAAAACATCTCATCATCAAAAGCATCAAAACAACAGCCTGAGAGATTTAGCTCAGCCCACAGCACTGCAAACCACATCGAAGCCTTGAGACAAACATACACACACTCTAAGAGCTCAGGAACCATTGAAGCACATCAGCAACACATCTGAAACAACACGCTTTACCTGCCAGTTCCCTTCTAATGGATGCTGGGCTTAATCCTCCTTTTCGCAGTGTAAAAACAAAGGAAAATTAATGTACTGGAATTTTTTTTGTCTTTTGTAAGGGAATTTAATTAAGATATATTTTTGCTCTTTTACTTTCCTGATGCTTAATATATATAGTTACATGGTTTGGGGACATGAGATTTTTTTTTAATGTTTTTGAAAAAAGTCTCTTATCTCACCAAGGCTGCATTTATTTTAGCTCAAATACATTGTGGATGGATATATTAATATTGTAAATACATTTTAAAATAAAATATTTATTTTTGAATATATTTTAAAATGTAATTTAATCCTGTGATGCCAAATCTGAATTTTAAGCATCATTACTCCAGTTTTAAGTGTCACATGATCCTCCAGAAATATTTACTGTCACTTTTGATTAATTTAATGCATCCTTAGCGAATAAAATTATTAATTTATTCGAAAAATAAAAATCTTACTGACCCCAAAATTCTGAACTGTGGCGTATAAATGAAATGTAGTAAAATGTAGGAACGGAGAAAGCAAAAAAAACCCTGATATAAATACAAATGTGTTGGTCAATGTTGAGTAGAGTCAAATATTAGCACTACCCTGTGGTGGTCCAGCTGTGCGTGGGGGGGCTCTGCTGGGCCGGATGGGGGGCGCAGGCTCTCCATGGGTAGGAGAGGGGCAGGGGCTGCTTCGTGGGGATGGGTTTGGGGATGAGCCTAGATCCATGCCCGCTCCAGGCTGCAGGTGTTGGGGTAATATATCCTCAACCTCCTCATCCACCTCACCTGTCAACACAGCAGGAAAAATGGAACTCCACACGGTCCCGTATTTCCATAGGTTCATGTTGCATTTTGGAACCATGTAACCCAAAGAGACGCCATACCTTCCATTTCATACTCTTCTCCAATGTCAGAGTTTTCTCCCAGCAGAGTGGAGCTGGTGGACATTGGGATACTGCCGCAGATTCTCTCCACACTCATTTCTTCCTCTAGACTCTTTATCCAACCAGGACTCCTCAGACGGATGTCTATGGTCTTTCCATTTACCTGCATATGGACATTATGAGGGATGATTACATTACCTGTCATTGTTATGATACAGTATAATGCATTTCTGCATGTAAATGTTCTTTTTTTTTTAATAATAAAACTTATTGTACAGTAGAGTCACTTACAGTAGAGGCACTCAAAGACAGAGCTGCCAGTGCTGAGTATCCCTCCAAAAATGTCACCCACATTTTCTCTTCAACAAACCTGTTCAGAAAAAAAAAGTGCTCTAAATTTTGGGGTCGGTAAGATTTTTTTGTTTCTTATGCTCACCAAGGTGGCATTTATTTAATAAAAAATTGTAAAAACAGAAAAATACTGAAATATTATTAGAATTTAAAATAACTGTTTCTATACATTCTATTTCTATTATGTTAAAAATGTTATTTATTCCTGTGATGGCAAAGCTGAATTTTCAGCAGCCATTACCTCAGTGCCACATGATCCTCCAGAAATCAGAATAATCTGCTGATTTGGTGCTCAAGACACATTTTGTATTTTTATCAATTTTGAAAAAGGTTTGTTTTTTCAGATTTTTCCCCCTAGTTCACCCAAAAATAAAACTTCTGTCATCATTCACTCACCCTTAAGTTTTTCCAAACCTGTATGAGTATCTTTTCTTCTGTTGAACACAAAATAAGATATTTTAAAGAAAGGTGGTAATCAGACAGTTGATGGACCCCATTGAATTCCATCTTAGGTAAACTATGATAAATACTATGGAAGTCAACGGCTACCGTCAACTGTCTGGGCAGCGTTCCAGTCCAAAATTGTCATGCCCTTCACTCGCTAACTTCCCTCTGTCTCGTTCACTCGGATATGCGTCATTGCTTGGGTTGCGCGAGTGCTCACTACTGGCGGAAACCGGAACTCATGCATAAGGTTTAAATGGAACGCCCTAATGCTCTTGATCACTTGTTATGGAGGTCGCAGTGGAGACCAGGTGTGGATAAATGAAGTGCAAGCGCTGCGAGTGCGAGCTGCTGATATGGCATCAAAAACGAGAGAACGAGGGTCTGTCTAAACTTCCCCCCTCCACATCACAAAGGCACTTTGAATGCACTTCAAAATGGCAGCAGCGATTCCCCCGAGGGGAAGTGCTTAGGGAAGTTCGCAAGTGCGTGGCTAAAAGTGTACTCGAACACAGACCTGGTTGACGGTAGCCAACAGACATAAGAAAATCATACCGGTTTGGAACAACTTGAGGGTGAGTAAATGATGACAGAATTTTCATTTTTGGGTGAACTACCACTTTAATATTTGTGTGGATAAACATAATTTTCAAAAGAACTGAATTTATTTGAAATAAAAATCTTTTTTGACATTATAAATGTCTTAACTGTCAATTTTCAACAAATCAATGAGGTCATTGTCCTTAAAAAAATGCAAACAATTCTTACCTGATAAGAATAACCTCGCCAAAATTAGCAAACTTGTCCAACAGGTCGTCGATCAAAGCATCATCAAAGTAGTCATCAGGACCAGAAGAGCAGAGAGAGACGAGGATGGTTCCATCAGGTGGACCCTGCAGGCGATCACATCCTTATACACCTGATGTCTGGCCTCTGGGTCCACCTCAAGTACGTCCATGTCTATAATGGCCACCACAGGCCTTTTGAGAGACTAATGTTAATGGCAATAGAACTGCGGTCCCTAACACAAAAGCTTATGCGGTCCACAATGCAATTTAACTGTCCAATCTTGATCATTGTGGTAATAAGAACAAGGATTAACTTGAATTTTAATATTCTAACAATTACTTACAATAAAAAAAAAAACATTTAATGGACAGCTTCCTGCTGTACTTCTGAGGCCCACTGGATGGCACTAAGAATGTTGTCAGTGTAAATCCTGAAAGTTGGCTTTCTGGCTTTAGTCTCTCTCACCTGTGATCAGAGGTTTTGAGCTCTGCTCTACCATAGTACTTGAGCTCTCCAGGGCTCCATGGGTACTGATCTTCCTCACTCACTGGGGCGCCTACTACATTCAACTCCAATTCTTCCGCTGTAACACACACACACACACACACACACACACACACACACACACACACACACACACACACACACACACACACACATAGGCAGACCTAATGAAAATTTAAACTTCGAGGGATGCGTAAGCTTTTTCATACTGCATTTAAAATTTGGTTGTTGGTTAAGGATATATTTTTATTTAAATGAATCACCAGTTTTATCAAAGTTCCACTTTCTTCTCTTCCACAGCACACGGTCAGTCCAAGCCGGTGTACGGCACTTCTCACTGGTGTCGTAGTCCTCCGAAAACAGGTCATATTTGTAAGTGGGGGCAAAATCCAGCTTCCCTTCAATAAAACCTTTGAAAACCTGGAATATGAATAAAGTAATAAAAATAAATGTTCAGAAGTGTAAAAAAAAATGTAAAAATAAAATAACATTTGTTTTGCGGATAATAGCTGTCCCCCCCTAAAATACTTGTCCAGCATTCTTCTGCTCCACCAGTTGATCTCCACCAATCAGTGAATCCCAATTCTGCTGTCTGATCAGCTCCTTCACCTCCTCATTAGGAATATTTATTCGGTAGTTGAAATCTCCACACCAGAATACATAATCATGGGAGTAAAGCAGACGACCCTAAAACATAATATAAATAAAAACATTCATAATTAAATAATACTATATTATTATAATTTATTAATGATAAATAGTTTATATTATTTTTGTAATATTATATATAAAAATACATATATATAATAAATGCATATTTATATTATCATGTATGCATCTAATATTACTAAATATAACATATATATAACAATATAACTAATAACTAATAACGAATTAATTGTAAAAATTGAACGAATTAATTGTAAATTTTTTTTTTTTTTTTTCTCAAGTGTGAAAGAGAACCGGCGCACTGTCTGTCTCCACACAAAGGAGATTCACAGACAGGACGACTGTACCGCACCTAGTTCTTTTCTTTGTTTTGTCGTGCTGGAATGGTTTAAAAGCATTTGCATGAATAAGAGCGTGATCACATAATGTAATGCTTGCAAAAGGATGACGAAAAAACGGATGCTGATTTAATTGCATTCAATATATTTAAAGGGTACCTATCATGGAATTTTGAAAATCACCTTTCATGTAGTGTGTAACATAGATCTAAGTGAACGAAAACATCCTGCAAAGTTTTAAATATGAAAGTTCACCGTATACAAAGTTATTATCTCTCAAAAGTAAGAGTCGACTCTGAGTCGCTGATATGAATCGATAGACGAACGATGCATTTTCTCTAACTTTCGTACGTCACTTGTACAAGTTATTTGAATAAGATACGCCCACTCATTGCATTAGGAGACACCAGGGAAAACATCATGTCGACGAGACGCTGCTGTGCTTTGAAGTGCGACGCAAAAGCAAACTTTTTTCATCTGCCCAGTGAGGAGCATTTGAAGACAGTGGCTACAGTTCATAACTATACCACAGAAGTATTATAGCCCGAACTTGTTCTGTGTTCGCGTCATTTTGAAGATGATTGCTTCACAAACCTAAATGCTATAAAGTATGAATTTGCGAGCCGGCTGATACTGAAGGAGGGAGGTTCAGTACCGAGTTTATTTGGATCAGCTTCCTTCTCCGAATCACAATCTGTAAGTAGGCTGTTGCTTTTATGTTTGTATCATGTTCTATAATTATTTTGTGTGTTGTGTACGCACAGGCACAGCGCAGCTTCTAGCAGCTAACTTAGGTCTTCAATGTCAATTGTATTGAAATATGTGAAGTGTTTGTCGTTGTTAATGGAGTTGTCACAGGGCTCTCGAGTGTCACGCATTGAGCGTGACAGTCACTCATTTCGGTCTTTTGTCACGCTCTCCGGCCACACATTGTATTTCTCAGCTGAAAAACTATTTGTAATATATTTAATATGCCGCAGTGCCCAAAACTCACTCACTGTGGAACCGGCAGGATTCAAGCGCGTCTCCTCCAGTGTTGCCAGGTCCGTATGCCTGCACTGTTTCCGCGGGTTGTTTGTGTAGTGCACGCTGGTTGACGCGATTGTTTTATCCACTGGAACATGATTGTTATTGAGGAAACACCCGGGAACGCTATTTGAATATTTTTGGCCGTGATTGGGTTAGTTTGATGAGCAATTGGGCTGGTTTTGTTGTGCAGACCTGGCAACCCTGGTCTCCTCTGGTGTTGTTCGTCTGGTGTTGTTAGCCAATCAGAAAATAGCACTGTTGTATCTGGGTAAGATCTAGCGCAACAACCAATGACACCCCGTCGGCTGGGTGTCTAACATATCACCACATATTAGCGTCACGCAAAGGCGGGGTTTGGAAAAATGACTCGCTAAACGATTCATATGGGAGTCGGTGAGCAAATCAGGTAAAAATAAATGCATATTATAAGACAACAAAAGTGTTTTTTGTCATTGCATGATTGTAAAACTGTTGTTGGGGACTCCCAGAACAATATTAGGAACATTTTAAATGCCATAATAGGTACCCTTTAACATGTTAAACTGGGAAAATGTATCTCATGTGTTAATGTGTTAATTTTGACAGCCCAACTACTAATATTATTATTATTAAAAAAAAATGAAGAAATCATAACCTAAACAGAAGTAACACATTTTTACATCATAATTGATTACCATAGGGAAGGTCAGTTTGCGTGCAATTTCATTGTAGTCGTCGTTCCTCTCTTTGACCTGTGACTGGCCAGCGGCAAAATGTGAGCACACGAAGCAGATGCTAGTTGTGTGGAAGAGCATGCGAATAGCCACACCTCCTTTATTACCAGTGGCCCCGCCCATGCCAGTCTTCACTGTATCAACAGCAACGTCCCTATTATAGAACAGCAACACATAATATGAGAACAGAGAAGTCATTTAAATCCTCTTAAATACTTGAAATGGTCATACAAATTTGCAAGCCATTAAATATACCTGATGAACGGTGCATGCTGAGGGCGTATGAAGACGAACAGACACACACCCACCAGCTGCTCTGAGGCCAACAGCACGTATCTTTGATCTCGTGAGATGTTCTTCTGCAGTTCTGTAGCCCACAGCTTCTGATTAGTGGTGCTGCCAGGGAAAAAGAAGAGTTAAACAATTCTCACAGGAACGAGAGCATGACAAAGAAATATTTAACTGTAAATGCCGATTGAAACAAATGATTACTGTGTAGCGCATTCCAACAACTGACCACAGGAAATGTTGTTTCCGCTTATGCAAGTACAACCAGTTAACTTTGAAATCTCTAACGTCAGGTTAGTTCTTACCTTGCGCTGACAATATTGCCAGCATTCAGCTCCACCATTTCCTCAAAGCCGATAGCAAAGATGTCCACGGGGTTGGATTTGCTATCTGCATGACAAAACAGTCTGAGACCACTGAGAAGCCACTACATTATTTTCACTAGCTTCATTGGTCATTTAACTGACATATATTAAAGAGGACCTATTATGCTTTTTTTACATTTTCAACATTTTTTGTGTGTGTAATGTTGCTGCTTGAGCATGAAAAAGTTCTGCAAAGTTACAAAGTCCACTACAATAGTTACTCTCTATATCAGTGAGCACTGTTTCTGAACTCCCTGAAATGCCTCGATTATAGCCAAGGCATATGCAAAAAATGGGGTGAGGCCTGGTTGAGTTGTCTTTGTAGTGTGTTGTCGCCATATCCAAGAGATATTATTTTTTCCACACTGGATCTAATGCGTTTATGGTAAGGGGCCGTAAAATTTCCGAAAGCTGAGCAAAAACAGTTGACCAATCACAACGCACTGATTCAGCTAACCAATCAGAGCACATTGTGCTTTTAAGAAGGAGGGGCTTCATTGAGACAGGAACTAAACAGAGCATTTCTGACAGACTGGGAAGAGAGGTGCTGCAACAATGCAAAATATGTGAAAATAAGGTGTTTTTTGAACATTCAAGCATAAAAACAATTCTAGTAGACCTCAAATACAAGACTATGTAAAAGGCCATAATAGGTCCTCTCTAAATAAACAGCAACCTCATTTCCCTTTGAAGTATCATTTGCATTGACTTTGCATCAACACATACCCTGGAATTCTGGATGTCCGGCCTTCTTAGGAGCATCCAACAACCAATCATTGATTGTGTGGTTACGATACGCAATGCTGCGGAATTGCTTGCCCCCGTTCACGTTCCATGTACCCACACACACTCTGATCTTCTTGGGTCGTGTGTACTTGTAGTAGTTCTGACACATGCCCAGAAGCACTCTGGGAGATGCTAAAAACAGTAAGGGAAACAAATTCTAATCAAAACCTTCATTAAAATGATTAATGAGTACTACAGTTGGATATTAAATAATATCTTAGACTGGAACTAATGGCCAGAGCGCACAAAAGAAAATATAACGCATATGACATTGACCAAACCACTATGAGACAGATTAAATTCTGTCCTTTAAAATAGGACAAAATGATATGTTGTATTTAAAACAAGACTACACAGAAAATTAAATGGATGATAAAAAGATAAAAACATGCAGTACAATGTCAGAGGCGCCAACATAAACACAGAGTTTATGACACATAGAAACATAAACAGTTATGGATTTATGGCTGGTCTGTGTATACTGTACCTGACTGTAAAATGGGCTCAGAGACTTAAATCGTAAGCATTAAGGAGAAAAAGAAAAAGAAAGGGAGAGGGAGAAAAGAAAGGTTAACAGTTAGCCGTTAGAGAGATAACAGCATCAGTCCTCTTGTTCAGAGCTAATCTCACACCCAAAGCAGACGGGAGCCGCAGATTAGCACGCTAGCATGAAAAAACTCATTCAGATCCAAATTCACACGATGAAATCAGTCCCCTACAGCAGACGGATCCCATAAACCATGACCACAAACACAAAAAAACGGTGCAGATCATGTTTGAATGTAACCAACTGTACCTGAAACAGTAAAGTCTAATAAGCATTTACCGGGTATTTTAAATATATTTATAGAATTAATTATATAATATTAGTATATTCATAATATACAAAATAACAACATATTATAGAACAATAAAGACTTGATAAATTTTATAAATGTCCATAATTATTAACTAATAATGGTACTTATGTACACTACATGGGCATTGTTTATCCCCACATTCCAAAAATCTTTTTAATACATTTTTTGTTATTTCCATGGGCATTTTTTGTCATTTCTGACTCTAGAGTGTGGTGTTGTAAATCATACCATACAGGCTGCTGGTTGTGAGAAGGGCTCGTGCTTTATCGGCCAAGTCACTGTTGAGGGTGCTGCCCAGTCTCAGGATATCAATGGCTTCCTGTTTAGAGCTGTCAAAGAAGTTGTTCTGAATGGTTCTGGTGACTGAGCGAGCGCCGTCTTTTAGCTTTCCACCCTATAGGGAAAAAACAAATAAACTAAATAGTTAATATAAAAAGTTAAGGGCTGGAACAAAAAACAGGACAAAACAAAACGAACATCAGAGAAATAATTAAACAGGGATCCAGGTTGCGGCTAAATGGTCACATTTTGCGACTTTTTTTCTCTGCTGGTGACTAAATTTTATTAGAGTTGCACCACGTTTCACCAACTGATAAGAGCTGCCATTTCTGTTGCATATGAAAAACATCAAATGGCAAATGAAAGCGTAAAGACTTTCTGTTTGAGCTGCGCAGCGCATAAAATTTATCAGCTTGGACCAATATTAGACAGTGCAGCACAAGCTCAGAACAGGTTTACTTGCGGGCCGATCTCGATCAAGTGATACCGTTTCTACACAGCGCTGAGATATCCAGTGAGAAAGCATTTGAATTTGCCGCAGCATTAATAGCATCGCAGCGAGATCTAGTGGGAAGTATTCAAATTCGGTGCAGAATTCTCTGTTATAAACCATATCAGATCAAACAACACTGACGTGGAAACCAGGAGGAGCATTGTGCCATGAACGAACAAGTTAAAGAAGGCATTTCAGTCCACAAATCACCAACATTCACCATGGATTTAATGTACTAACGCTAACTGTAACCATGGTATTGTGGCAGAAACAGTCAAATGTTTTTAAACTATTCATTTCAGTGTTCGTACAACCTTTTGAGAGTGACATTCAAGCATTTTTTTCCAAGGACTTTCATGTGCTTCACACTTTTTCCAACAAAGCTCAACAAATTATCCAATTAAATGTTATTTTGTGTGATGTGAACAAAAATAAAAAATATAGAAATCTCAACTCAAGCTCAGCACTTTACTGTCAAATGTACATTTCCAAGAAATAAGCATGCAATATTATTAGTTACTGCACTTATTAATGAAAAAATAATAGTAATTTTATGATTAAATTATCTTCATACATAAATTGTAGAACGGTGCTACTGCTCTCAAATGTTAGACTGGAGCCATGCTATATAGAAAAATCTGTGATTAGCTAGATAAAGCCTGAGGTCTGAAGCCTAGCTGGGAGAGGTTTACAGGCTTTTATGGTTTACGGTCTATAAAGAGGCCTAATTAAAGTTGACAGCACTGCCAGCTTCAGTAATCTCTCTCTATTAACACAACCGACACAAAACAAAACAGAGCAAACAAGAAAAATACAGCATCACAACTTAAATCGACATAACTGGCTACAGTTAACTTACCGAACAGGAAGAGGAACAGCCATAGGAAAGCAAGAAAAAACAGCAGACACAGGAGTTAAGACAACCTTAACTTAGACAAAACTTGAAGTCCCCCAGAGGTGAAAATCAAGCTTTTAATGTTGTTTATATGTCTATATGTCTATTGTGGCGTTTTAATTACAAACCATGTGCAAATTCACAAAACAACACCATTGCTGAGTACTTTCTCCTTAAAACTGCAGTGTATCAAAGACAAAATGCGGTTTGAAATCGCTGGCGTTTCTGACGTCACAAACAACCTTGTAACCAATCACGTCAACGTGTGATCGTCAATGAGTGGATCTCTGAGCAGGTGTGAGTAAGTGGTGGAGCTAATTTGCATATTCATTGAACCGCATATACTAAATTAGGCAAGGGTGTAGAGTTTACATTCAAGGTAATTTAAGGCATGACTAAAAAAAAATTAAAGGTAAAATCGTTTAAATATATCATGTTGGTAATCAAAGACGAGTTTTAAGGGATACAATTATTGACTACATGGGGACTATAAGGGGCAAAGATCGCACAGCAACGACCATTTTCAGCTCTCCGTTGCCTTTTGTGCTGCATTTTTGCATGTGTGTTACAAGCTGACACGCACCTTAGCCTTGCCATCCAGAGCGCCAGTGCCTGCGTAGATTTTGCTGACGGAGTCACCATTGGTGGACCACATAGAGCGGAAGACCTCCTGAAATCGAGCCACCAGCTGAGGCTTTTCCGTCAGACCCATGTCTTCCAACTGTTTTGGAAGCATCTGAAAGAGACATATTATATAATATAATAAATGAAAGAAAAGAAAAATGTAAAAACAACTGTAAATGTGTTACAAATATACCTCCAGTGCAATGAAGGCCTGGACACTGTTTGTTCGGTCCAAGCAGTCCAGACAATTGGAACGAATGGTTCCAGTTTGACATCTGTGTTGAACACAATTGTGGTAGACAATTTATTCAGCTATTTTTGGTTATCACCCAAGCCAATTACTTTGTAGACCCTGAATCTTGAGAGCGCTTTTTTCAGTTACTTGAATATTGTGTAAATAAATGTTTAAATCAAAATGTAAATTATTTCGTCATTTAAATTGAATTAATATTAATTTTATTATCTTCCCAAATTTTTTGTCAGCAAAACCATTTATTACACCATTTATCAAACCAAAATATTTACTTGAAGTTCTCCCTGAGATTTTAAGTTAATATTTCAGTAATTTAACACATTGCCAACACATTTTTTACAGTTCTTTGATGTCAGTTAATGGTCACACAACAAGCAGGTAATTAAATAAAATATTTAATATTTTTTCATTAAGTGTTTTACTTTGATTATGTTGTTTTTGTATTTCTGCTTTAAAGTCTCCAGTGGCTGAAAGAACAAAAATATATCCTGCACTAGTTTTCAAGTAGTAAACACAACAACAACTTAAATAAACAACCTGATAAAGAAAATGTTTTGCTATTCTTCCACAACCAGCAGTGTTGGGACTGTGTATATACCCCACCTCTGAATGCCGGCCTCCCCTGAATAGTAGAAGAAACCACATTCCTCCAGAAACTTGCTGATCTGAGGCTTCAGGTTAGTGTTGAGCTTGTCAGTTTTCCCACCTTTAACCATCTGATGATAGTCAAAGTTCAACATTCTTACAGCATTTGCATGCTCCGAAGCACTCAGGTGACTCTGTGGGCGAAGACAAAGAGTCTTTACATGGTAAAGAAAGCAGAAACAACCACTATGGTTTAGTCATACTTTAGAGTATTGAAATACATTGGAAACAAAGTACTGTAGCCCGCCAAACCGGATTATTTCCACACAAAAAAAAAAATCACCTGGAATGCTTTACTGAGCATGTGTTCGCCCTCCTTCATACCCAGCAGGTTGATGATCACCTGTTTGCCATACAGCCTCCTCAGAGCGCTAAAGTGTCTGGACAGGAAACATCACAAAGGGTTAATACACATTCATACGCATTAATCATATTGAAGAGGGATAAATTAGAAATGTTTATCTACTACAGCAATCCAATGCTTCAAGAAAAATCAACGGTGATTTTAAAACATAAGAAGCTACGGAAACAAGTGATCAATAGTTCATTCATGTTGGAGGGTGAGAGATGAAAGCCCACGACAGTGTTGTCTGCATCTACTTCCTCTCATCACGACCTGACTCAGCACACCAGGGAACAGAGCAGTGACTCATGATGAATAAAGAATGTCCATCATGCTCAGCGTGAGGAGCCAGGGATGGATAAGAATAAATCCTCCCACATGTTCAGGATAAGATTTTATCATTTTAATCAATCTATTCCTTCATTTAAAAAATCATACGATGAGATTGTATTGATGAAGAGGAAGGAAAACTTAAGTAACCTTGACGAGGTCATGCAGTTATTAACACGTCACAAATGCTGACCTTTTTTAGACTTTCCATTTGATAAACAATAAGATTTTATAAATTACAAATGATGCATTTTTAAATCAATGATTTTTTTTGGAAAATATTTAAATATTGTGTAAATAAGTATTTAAATTGAATATCAATTATTTATTTATGTAAATGTAATTAATTGTTTTTTTACATTCTTATTGGCAATTAATCTATTATATTACAGAGCAATTGTAAAATAATTAGTTGAAAAACAAATATTTGCACCCAACAAGAAACAAAACTCATAAATAAGATACATTTGGTTTCAATTTGAGTAATTGTTTATTATTATTTAGCTTTAATTCCTTTTTATTTCAGTTTAGTTTTAATCATTTTAGTACTTCCATTTCCTAACTTTGATAAAACGTTTTTTTGCTTAAGTTTTATAAGTTTAAAATTTTTCATGTAATATATATTTATTTTAATTGAGCTTAATTTTAGTTAATTAAAATCCTTTTTTATATTTTAATACATTTATTTTTATATATTTTAATTGTTAAAATATTTTTCATAAAACACTGAAAATGTATTAAACATACAAATAATAAATTATTATTTTGATGCAATTATTTAAATTTTACTCTACATCATGTTTTTGGTCCCATTTTGTATTAGGTGTCTTTAACCACTATGTACTTAAGTCTAAAAAAAAAAAAAACCTATGTACTTATTGTACACTTTTGCTGCTATTGAGGTGGGATATGGGTACTTCTAGGGTCCGGTATCATGGTATGGTTAGGTTTTGGGGTGGGTTAATGGGTTAACAGATGTAACTACAGATGAAATTAGCGATATGCAGATATTTTACCAACAAGTACAAAAAAAAAAACATGCATGTACAGAATAAGTGCATTCTATTAAATTATTAATTTACTGTAGATGTACATAGTACATAGTAGTACATAGTAGTTACTTAATCCAATGTGGATTATTTTTTAGATATGATTTTTATGGTCAAAGTATTATTTTGATGTTTATATTAGGACGAGTAAGGGGCTGGACATCTTATGCTTGTATTCACCATTTCATGCCATCAATGCTGATGCCACGAGCGGTTTGCATTTATGAGAGCGCAATCGTCTTGTTAAAAAAGTTAAACTTTTAAATTGCGCCTTGAGACCCCCTGTAGCACTTCATCCAGCTTTCGTGTGTGTAAACGCTGCCTAAGAAACCCATCGGGGTCTGGTAGACCCTAATTGCACATCGACAAGTTAAAAATACATCCTTAGGCATGACTGAACATTCCCATCCAAACTGTGGTAAAAAACAGGACTGATTGAAGCAGGGCTCGCACTTCGCAAATGTCTGGTGGATTGCTTTCATCACAGACTAATGTTTAGGCTTGAGCCAGAACAGCTGGATACTGGCGGATGCAGCACCAGAAAGCAGCGGAATCTTAATTACCTCTCAAAAGCAGGTGCGTTTGCTTCAAAACCTCGGGACAGCTTAACACGGTGGGATCCAACCTTTGTGGAAAAAGAAAGAAAACACAAAAAAGGAAGAACTGTGAATGGTTTCATATTTGGTGCAAGAAGAAATTAAGGTGGCAGAGGGAAGGAAGATGAGAGAGACAGCGAGAAAAAGACAACACAGGCCTGTCCCGCCTGCTGAGTAGAGCTGCGTTCAAAGATATGAAAAACATTTGCTGCAGAACACAGTGGAGCCATCAGTTATGATTTCATAAGCTCACTGAAGATCTATCAGAGATACCGATCATACAGGAAAGGCATTCATTTTACAACCTGTCTAGACAGTCATGAATCTAGCTCTAGATAGAAGTTTGAGCTTCTAATGTTGGCTAGTTTCAGTTTTATATATAAGCAGGAAGCCCCTTTCTAATAATGGTTTCCTATCTAAATGACATTTGACCGACTGCTCTCATATCTTTTAGCATAATGCATTACGTTCACACCTACAACCATAATAGGTAAGGAATACCGAGGACTTTTCCATCTCTAGGCTATGACTGGCTTCTCATTTGCTGCGTTCTCATATAAGGTTACAACTTTGAATACAATGGGTTCCTCTTCCTGCTATTTGATTGGTTCATGGTGTCTTCTAACTAGGGTGACTGAAATACTGTCCTTTCATTGTTTGAATTTTACGCCTTTTGTATAATTTATTTTGAAAAAAATTAAAACACGTTAAGCAAAAATGCAATTTACAAAGTTAACTTAAAGCTAAAACAAGCAAAGCTTAAATATAAAGTTAAATGTGTCCCTATCACATTAAACAGTGTTATTTGAGCATTATTTATATACTATCATAGTATGTGTTAATATTTTGAATTAGCTTTTATTTGAATAATTAATATTTACATTTTAAATTCTAAGTTTTAGTAATTTTTCCAATTTTTGTTTTTTATTTATCTTTAATTTATTTTATTTCAGTTGAGTTTTTCTAGTTTTAGTATTTCAAATGAACATTTCTAATATTTTTTTGAAAAGTTTTTTTATCTAATATTATATTTTTTCAGCTATATTCTAATTATTGAAAATTATTTAATAGTTTAAGTTTTTAGTTAATAACGCTGAAAATGTTTTGTTAATGTATAAAATAAATAAAACCATTGATTATTGGTAACTATTTTTAATTCATTGTATTTACATTTGTAATATATTTAAATATGCTAATTAGTATATTATATAGTATAGTATTTTATTTTGTATAGTAGTATTTGTTTTCCCATCAAGATGTAAGAGATGGTCCCTGTTTCACCTCCAACAAGAGGTCCTTATAGGCTGAAGACCCCTGGTTAAGAGCTGGTGTGGGACATTTATGCTTTAGATTCAGTCAGTCTGTGCAGAGTCCCACCCAATTCTGTTTGTTGCCTCTGCAGGTCCCTGCCATTAATATTTCACACATTCGGAATGGCAGCAGAGATGAGCTCACATTACCCTGAGCTTTCTGGTAGAAAAGAAAAAGGTATCATGTGGCGATACTACTTCCATTATTTTGCTCTTAGGTTTGCAGACAGTGAAGATAATGGATTCCCTTAACCAATACAACCATGGCCTGAAATGACACAAAACACCTGTCATTCAGGTTCTGTGCAAAGCTTTGAGAAAACTCAAGAAGCTCAAGAAGGGTCACCTCACCACTTTCCCAATAAGAGCAGAGATGATAACATCTATGCAATGTCAGAGGAAAGACACAGGCATTTCTAGACCTGCTTCTTGGCATCTTAAATTGATTTCGCAAGAAGGCAACACATTTATCCGAATCTGGCTCCTTTCCAAAATGAATCTCGGTTTAGGTGCAACTTTCACCAACTGACATTGCACAAACTCTTTGCAGTAAAGAACAGATCATCCACCAGACAGAACTAAACCTTCAATATACCAGCTGCTGGTTCCCATGTAGTCCTTTTGGCTCTCGACTTTGATTCAGCTGCAACACAATCCCCTGAAACGAGTGTTTCTGATAATATGAATAAAGGGGGTCAGCACTGATGTGGTGTGTGATGAAGTGGAAACACAAGAAAATAAGTTTGTTAAGATGACTCAGCGGGGGCTTGGAACTCCTGAAAGCTCAGTGCAGTAGAGCCCAATGCAAATATTGAGCAAGCAAGTGTCATATTGATTCAAAGCTTTATTAAACCTGAATTCCTGGCTGCTCCCAGAACAGAGGTATTGACCCTCGGATTTGAATGAAGGAGGACACTTTGTCGTCAAGGAAAATAACCTGTAGGGAACACATAATGAGAAAAAAAAACAATTATATTATTTTCAATTAATAGATTGTTTAAGTTAAAAAGAAATGGTATTTAAAATCCAATGCATGGAAGGTAGACTGATGCCATGCGTGGAAGAAATTAAGAAAATCAAAAGTAATACCATGGTGTTGTATATATACAGTAGTAGTCAACATACTTTATATTTACATTTATGCATCTGGCAGACGCTTTTATCCAAAAAGTGCCACAAAAGTAACCAAGATTTATACCATTCTGATGAAGTAAAAATACAAATTCAACTCAAAATGTAAATTTTTGGGGGGCGTGGCTAAAATGACCAAAGACCACCAGAGGGTTAAGGAAGTGTGTTCAACCTGCTCTGTCTCCACAAAGTTGGCCACCTGGCCGTCGTCATTTGTGCCTCGGACATTGAAACGTGTGCCTGCTCTCTCCGAGCTGAGCCGAGAGATCACGCAAGCTTTGGCCTGTTTGTGCCCAGCGTAGATGGTGCGGATCTCCACACCGCCACACATCAACCTCAGTAGCCAGTCATCACAGTTCACCCCATAATGCTTGAGATGGAGATGGAGGGACTGATTCCTGTGAAGCCATTATATAATTACATTTCAATTATAACCATTTTTCATCTACTGATTAAGTTCAACAACAGTCTAAAAAAGGAAATATTTGGAAATTGAAATATTTTGCACACATGAAACACTAAAAGGAAATGTTTTGAAAAATATAAATTTATATTAGATGAAAAAAAATATTTCGAAACTAAATCAAAAGGACCTTTGAGGTTACAATCTGAAAAATACCCACCAGAAAAAACGATTGTCAGATATGTCTTCTCTGATCCTGCGGTGTGCGTTCAAGCTGAGGTCCAGACTAACTCCAGTGGAGGACCAGGCAAAATAGAAGTTCCCCGAGTTTAAGATTTTCCTGACATCAGCGATCCGGTCCTCATCTGAGGGGTCATTCTTCAGAGAGACGAAGTCTGTGCCCGTTACCCGAAAAACTTCTGAATCCTGGACTTTTCCAACCGAACTGCAGCCTGTTGCGACCACCAGGCTGTGCAGCATAGAATCTCCTATGGGAGAAAAGTGAAGCGGATTCAGAGTTCAGTTCGTAGCACATTCACATATTCAGAATGCGAAGAATCAGACACATACAGTATGTATCATCCACTTAGTTGAATACTGGGGTGGATGAGTCTCAATGTCTATGTTGTATTCTTTAAGGAAATCTTTCAAAACATATTTCTTAGAACTTGTGAAACATATTACACTTGCAAACTCTTGACCTGGTAGTTACACTGTAGTTATATGATAATATGTTGTGCATTTTCCTTCCATAAATCTTGGTTTTGCAGTGTTTTGGTGAGATTTACACTTAATCTGGCGACAGGGCGGATTTGTATTTGTTGTGATAACAAACACAATGGAGAGAAAAAAAAAGAAGAGAGGCTGAGAAACTGTACCAAGATTAAGACGAAGAACTCCCAGTATCCCATAAGCATCCAGCATCTTGGTGTACGCCGCTTTGATGCTCTCTTTCTCTGCCGCCGCTGTGGATGACATGATCAAAACATTTACTTAAAAACCACATGTCATATTTGTAGATGATTTATAGACTCCAAAACAGTTATGCAAATAGACAATATTTAAGAGATTTTTTC
Source organism: Chrosomus eos (assembly GCA_036326025.1). NCBI lineage: Eukaryota > Metazoa > Chordata > Actinopteri > Cypriniformes > Leuciscidae > Chrosomus > Chrosomus eos. The sequence goes on along the minus strand of CM070841.1, from coordinate 16,346,798 downwards.
TCTTGCATCTAGGAAATTCTGGGAATCAATGGAAATCAAAGTTTTAAACAGGTTTATTATTTTTAGATTTAAAATAAATCAAAAGTAAGAATTATAAAGGGTGTGAGGACAGTCTTACACAGTACAGCCACGGCTCCAGACTCAAACATCAGGCATTCCTCTCGATTTCTGGTCTCCACGATCACACTGTATGGAGGTGGATCCAGCTTATGATAAATACGATAACCTTTACTGAATGCCATGGCTCGACACAACCTGTTTCAGTCCTGAATAAGAAAAAAAAATACATTTCCTTTGAAAACATAGCTACCATATGAAGAAAACCCCGCAGGGGTCTGGTAAACATTCGAACCCTCAAACCGCCTGCAGGTGCATCAAATGTCGCATCATGCAACCACAAAAACACAATTCAATGCGTTTTATGACTACATCCTGTCATAAATCATTAAAATAAGAGGAAGGAAATAATCTGAGAGGACTGCACAGTTCGTGCTTTCGATATTCTTCTTGCATAAAACACACAAGCTTGCTATAAAGATCATGCATTTTCAGCGCATATTGGGAAGAAAGACAACACGATACTAACAAAAACATGTTAGTTGTGCTGTCAACACGACAGCGAGGGATGTAACATAACACAAATCCTTTTAAAGCCGAAGCAACGAGCTAAAATGTCCGACTCAAATGAAACAAACCATGCAGAAACGGAGGATGACAGGTGCTCATCACAATGCCACGCCACATACAATAAGATGTGCAGCCTAAATCTAGAACATGTTTACAATTCCTGCACATACAGACTCTCTAACCTTGGACCACTGTCTCAGTATGTAGCTGAAGGTTAGTGCACACGATATTAATAATCATCCGTATGATAACTAGACTGAAGAAGATCAGTTCTCGCCGGACCTGGGTCTGTCAAAATCAACAGTTAAGACGACTGGTAACGTTAGCGCTAAAAGCCTTTATCACGACCAGCCCTAACGGCTAAAGTTAGCCGGCTAACGTTAGCTCTCCATCGCGTTTTTTAAACCATATCAACTGACATTTTACTGATCACAGCACGGTAATGTGTTCGTTTCTACGTTTAAAGCAACAGATGTAATATGTCAGTATTTATTATGCATTTATGAGGATGCTTGTTAAAGAAGAGTGTACCTGTCAGAGTTGTGCCTGTCTTCCCCCGGTTGGTGGTGATAGTATACGGTTAGAAACAAAATGATTAGCGGGGCAGGTAGTTCAAGCACAGAAATACAACCGCAACCTAGAAAGGACAACTGGAGAACTCCCAAAACCGTTTCCGGGGCCTCAAGCTGACCGCTGATTGGTCACATTTGTGTCATGTGATGTAGGAAGCGGCATAGGCTGCATCCTTTGAAGGCTGCAGCCTCTGAATTGGTACAGCTCATGTCCTCTATCAAATATCTTTTTTTTAAATGATAATTAAAGTGAAATCAAAACGGACCATTCTTGTGATTTTTTTTCAAAAAGAATATGACTCCCAAGTCATTTATTTACTATAAATGATTTGTCACATCTTTATTCAATTCAAAGGGTTCCCCTCCCTCTTGCAACTTCCGTTTCTTTAAATGCGTCGAGACCCCCCCCCCCCCACACACACACTAATGTATATAAAAAAATGTACTCAACATATGATATACTTAATTAGCTATTTTGTATCATATGTTGATAAAGACTGAAATAGACCAGTTGCATAGCAAAATTTCTCGAAGTGACAAACAAATCTTTAAATAAAGCTCCAAGTTTATAAGAGATCGTTTATTTAGCTTCTATTTGTTTTATTTCTTATTTTATAAATTTATTTTAGCCGTATGTTATGTTTGGTTATGGATGAACCATAGACTGTAAAAGGATGAACCCATTGCTTTACAAATTACAACTCATATACAATTGTCGAATAAAAATACTACAATGAGATTTACCGAGACAAAAAATCGGTCATTATGAGCCTTGAGCGCCATCTTCAGATTAAATATAGTTAAAGCATTTGTTTAAAAAAAAAAGTCCACGTCCAGTTTAATTAGTTCAGTCATGTAGACCCCTCCCATTACGTACGCCTACTCAATGTTACCATAACACTTACAAAATGGGAATACAAATGACCATAATGCAGTGGTTCTTACAGAAAAAAACCCGTAATAGGCTATGTAAATAATAATTTCATTTTTTGTTACTTTGTTTTGTTTTAAAAACTATCTGGACGACTGGGACACAAACATGCTTGTACATGAGCAAGAATCATACGAATGGTTTGTAATAACACAACAAATAGGCCTATGTAAATCTGTGAAAATAAATAAATAAATAAATAAAGCAAAACATAAAAAAGCGAATTCATTACCGTACAAAAGCATTCAGAAAATATTATATTAAAATAAATTTTAGTTCCAGTAGTTGTTCGCTTTAAATTATAATATACCCCCCCGTCGCATTTTCACGACTCTTCCCTCTCTTGACCCAGTATGATTCCATTTGATTCATCATTTGAGCAGTTGTTTTGAGACTTTGATTTATTATTTAATTTTTTAAGCATTTTTAATTTTCATTTTAATTATGTTCGGAAAAAAACTTCCATAACCCAGAGCCGAAATAATGTTTTTCAACGCCTCTGTTCCCACCCATTGGGGTGATTGGCACCTTAACCAACCAATGACAATGACTTGGATTTCAACAGACCAATCAAAATCTCAAGGGCAGGAAACCGGCGTTTCATAATATATTGCGATCAGTCATGTTTCATATACAAAACAGAGAACATTGTATAACTGTCACAACGCTTGCAAAGAGTCTCAACAGAAGAAACTAAGGAACTTCTGTTACATTTATATTAATGAAGATATACGTCCTAAATCTGTTTGCATTGTTCGTAAGTAAACTAGTGGTGACAGTCCTCAGCAGTTGACAGTTTTATTTGAGCTGTCATGATGCTAGGTTGATGGTTAACCAGATTAAGAGGTTTAACCAATTATGTTGGGCTACAATTAGTCTGATCATGTGGACTGATGATTGTCTGTGTTCATCTTGGCTTTGCAGAACACATCCTCGACACTATGAAGAGACTGTACTTTATCGAGCCGATCGTCGCGATTTACGCGTTTGCCAGTTTTATGCTGTATCCTCTCATACAGCAGTACGTGTATCGCAGACTGTGGCAGGAGATCACAAACTCATCTTACCCAGTGTCCAACGACACTTCCCGATGCGCCGCCAACAGCAGCAACCACACCAGCCAACAAGAGGTAAGTAGGATTGTCGCATGAAAATCTGACACAATTATTAAGATATTTAAGATATATATATAAGCCACGCTTATAAATGAATAGCATTGCATTATATAGCAACATTTCAAATCAAGAGTTGCTAGAGCTTTTCTCATAACTAGCATTCTTTAGCAGCTGCTTTAGGTCCCAAGATATTTTGGTAACACTTAATTTTAATGTGTCATTGTTACATTATGTGACATTACTATAGTAATAATAACTAATAGCAACTAGTCCTAAACGAAAACCCTAATCCTACCGTAAACCTATAGTAAGTAGCCTATTTATGTAGTTAATTATTATGTAGTTAATTATTATTACTCAGGTCTTAAATGTATAATTACACTAACCGGGATGAACACATTAAAATAAAGTGTAACTTAGATTAACCCATATAAAAAAAACTGTTGTTGTACCAATGTATGTCTCAAAAATTCTTCAGAAACTCAAAATATAATTAACATAGGATCTAGTTCAAAACGCATGTCCAAAAGTATCTAAAAACCTGGAAAATGTTGTTCTAAACCGTTGTACTTTTGAGAACAATAAAATAGCAATAACACAGGCTGGCATCTGAAAATTTATATTTGTCACATAATGACACGTCTGGAAATATTGTATTCAATTTACACTTGGAATAATGAAGCATATTAGGCACTTTAAACTGAATAAGACAATGTCTTGCATTAATGGAACACCTGTGGAAAAGACTGCGTTCCCATATTTCAGTTGGAATTTCCATCGCAATTTCTTCTTCCTAGGAAGATTTAATTTTCCCCATAAAATGACTTTTCACCTGTTAAAGGGATACTCCACTTTTTTTTGGAAATAGGCTCATTTTACAACTCCCCCAGAGTTAAACAGTTGAGTTTTACCGTTTTCGAATCCATTCAGCCAATTTTCTGATATTTAGAAGAATACAAGTAAGCAGACAGTTTCTGGTTTCATTGACTTCCATAGTAGGAAAAAATATATACTATGGGAGTCAATGAGACCAGAAACTGTCTGGTTACTGATATTCTTCTAAATATCAGAAAATCGGCTGAATGGATTCAAAAACGGTAAAACGCAACTGCTTAACTCTGAGGGAGTTGTAAAATGAGCCTATTTCCAAAAAAAGTGGAGTATCCCTTTAAAGCCTTGTATAGAAAGGAGATGGTAATACCATCTCTATAACGTCTTTCCAAAAATGCATCCAGATACATCCAGTAAGACTTCACAAAGTATCTGATTTTGAAGGTACCTAAAGAAATTATTGGAAGGGATAAATTCATTATCTTTTGTAAATCTGTGCATTTAATTGTGCTCTCTGCCATTCGGTTCATTGCTGAATATTCTGAATCTTGAATGTTGTCCATGGCAAGTCAACACTGTTTAAAAGACCATAAAACATCCAGTAAATGTTTAATTGCTCTTTCCATAGAAAGACAGAACCCTAAAGTTAGTGAATACCATACGAAGTAAACTAATAACTCAAATCAATATTTCCCTTCCATTATCACAAAATAAAAAAGTCTTAATCTCCATGTAAGGGTTTATTTTAGTATATACTTATACTATATAGTGTACTGTGAGTAACACGTGCTATTGTTTTAAAGAACCGTCTGTGGTAGTATTGGTTTGGTCATTGATACCTAAGCACACACATCTGCGTTTCATTTCCTCTTTCTTTCTTTTTTTAATAGCTGTTTTTTGGACCAGGAATTGCATCAAACGTCATAAAATACATCATCAGCAACAGAGTTTTATATGCACATCTGTTTTATTTATTTTGATCTTCTTCTTTTTTCAGGAGGTGCAGAAAGCAGCTTCTCTGTTCTCTATGTTCAGTGAATTATCTTCCTTGATCCCCAGTCTCATAGTGACCCTGCTCCTGGTGGCCTACAGTGATCAGCGCGGGCGAAGGATCACCATTATTTTGCCCCTCGTTGGGTCTCTGATCTATACGCTTTCATTCCTGGCCGTCTCCTTCTTCGAGCTAAACCTCTATCTCCTCATTGCCGCCTCTTTTGTAAGTGCCCTCTTTGGTGGTATCAGCACCATGCTAGGTGGCTGCTTCGCCTACGTGGCCGATTTATGCGTGGACGACAAGCAGAAAACCATTCGCATGGCTGTGGTGGACATGATGATTGGCTTGTTGGCGGGTGTGGCGTCAATCTCTACTGGGTACTTCCTGCATGCTAGCGGTTTCAACTGGCCTTTCTTTACGTCAGCCGTATTTCAGGTGGTTAACTTGCTATACGCTATCTTCTTTCTGGGGGAAACCAGGGTGATTGACAGTTCAGAGACTGTGACTTGTTGCCAGGCCCTGAAGAAACTAGCATGTGGTATCTACTACTTGTTTTCAAGAGGAAGTAGTCGGAAAAAATGGGTTCTTGTGCTGCTGATTGTTACATTTTCCTCCTTATCTTTTGTCAATAACGGGGGTTTGTCCATGATCACACTTTATGAACTCAATAAGCCGCTGTGTTGGAGCGAGATCCTCGTGGGCTATGGCTCTGCGGTCAGCACCTCTATTTTCATCACTAGTTTTCTTGGTGTGTACTTGTTCTCCCTCTGCCTGCCTAACACAGCCATCGTCCTCATCGGGATGCTGTCAATCGTTATAAGCTTGTTGATGACGGCTTTCGCAAAGACTACACTTATGATGTTCCTCGGTGAGCATGCACGTTTACACTAAAATGTTTTTTGGGTGTAAACATTTTTTAAAAATAAATGTTTATATATATAATATATATATATATATATATATATATATATATATATATATATATATGATCCACTTCAAATGTAGACTACTGTGTATATATATATATATATATATATATATATATATATATATAATTTATTTGATAGCACTAATACTGTATATGTATGTGTGTATATTTCTTTCCCATGATCAATTTGAAAAGCACTAATAATTTAGTAACTAATAATTACTAAATAAAATAGCACAAATAATTTAGTAAGTAACTGTGAATATCCATTTTTCATGTTCTACATGAAAATGCTGTGATGCCTAATTTCACTTAAAATAATTGACTTTAGTTTTGTAGTGTTTTTGTTTTTAGACAAAATAGTATAACATTTTAATATCTATTTTATTTATTGGACTTAACATGAAATTAACTTCTTGTACTTGTCAAAATTTAACTACATTGCTACATCCCAATTTTTTTAGAGCCTTGCATTTTTGTTTAAAGTAAGAGAGGTTAGAGCCGAAAATGACTAAACCTTCAACAATGATTAAATCACATAATTTAAATTTTATAAGACGTCAGAGTCAAATCAATTATTTTATATGTGTCCTATCTCACAGCTTTTAATTTTGCTCTTAATATACTGACTGTAAAAGTGGTATATATGGTGCACTGCATATGTGATATTATGGTGAGGATTTATAAAATTAATTAAGAGCAAACAGCAGCTGTTCCTGGATTACAGCGACCTCACATATCTTATCACATTTTATGCAGTTATTATATGTACAGTAATACTAATTTGCTCAATTAACTTATTTTATAACTGTCTGAACACAATTACACTGGTAACTGTACTATCAATTATTATCAGTGATCTGTTCTATATGTTGGACCCCGTTTTTTTGTTGTTGTTGTAAATTAACTACACATATAAACCCAATATGAAGTAAAAGTCAATGTGAGCTGTAAATTTGTAAGCCATGTAAAACTAGGTGAAAAATTCAGTAATTTTGGAGGCCTTGTTTAGTTCATTTGATTATTGATGTGTTTGCTTACAGTAAGGATTCCTGCTATGTTTGCCATCATGCCGTTCCCAATCCTGCGTTCAATGATGTCAAAGGTCGTCTCAAAGTTCGAGCAGGGTGAGTGGCTCTCTAAAAATCACTGTTCCAAAGCAAAACTCCTCATTCATGCTGGTCATAAGAGCTCTTCTCTGCTCAAGAGATGTGTTTTTGTGTGACTATGCACCGCTAAGGCATTTAAAAGCAAGTGGTGTTCCATTTAAGAATCCTTATGTAAAATGTAAATTAAAAGCAGTTTTGTTTGCACTTTTACCTGTATGCATTCTTCCATTGAAAAGACAATCATGTATTTTCCTTGTTTATCCTCTCAGGAGCACTCTTTGCCTGTGTGGCTTTTATGGAAAACCTGAGCAGCAATGTGTCCTCTGCGGTTTTTAGCAAAATCTATGCGGACACTGTAGCATGGTGTCCTGGCTTTGTCTTCCTATTGGGTGCTGGACTCTGTCTCATTCCCATAAGTCTACTGGGGTAAGAGATTCTCTGAAGCATAACCAGTTACTGATCTGCTGAAATGTCTAAACCGTGCACTTTAAAATGAGTGCTGATTAGATAGCACTTTGGGTATGAGAAAAGCGTGTTATTAGTACATGTTATTATTATTATTATATCAAATTAAAGCATTTTAAAGAGGCTTCATTAATAGGAATATAATGTATGTTGTGTAATTATTATTATTATTTTAAGATCCAGAGATTACTTGGTTATCCTGTTACTGGCAGATGCCAGATCTTCTTCAGTCACTTATCACTATGTTTGTAAAAAATCTGGTAACTTTTTAGTATCGATATTAAAATTCTACCCAATACCAATAAGCAAATAATTATTTTCACTTTAGGGCTGATACATGTCTGATGTTAAAACTCTACGCTTTTATGTAATTCAATAATTTTATCTAAATAAATTAAATATAAAACACTAAAAACTAAAGTCAATCTATTTTAAAGTGCCACTATTATGCTTTTTGTGATAAGACCGTTCTTGCATAATATAATAGAGCTGTTTGTGAATGTAAAGTGTCAGGAAATTTTGGAGCTGAGGCCTGGAAGAGTTTGTTTTGTGTTTTCATCATGTAGATAAGGCGCTGTTTTCTCTTCAGTGCAAATTCATTTTGCATGCACTTCCAAAGAATGATGACTTGCACTGGAACTGATATGGAAAATCTAACGCAATCATTAGTAACACTGTGTATCAAGCACTGATGAAGCCTCTGGAGCTGAAATTCAGATATGGTAATAAGCATTTTGTTTTTGACACGCAACAACAGACTTGGCCGTCTGACCAATCAGATCAGAGAAGGTTTGCGGAAAGGAGGGGTTTAGAGAGAAATCATTTTCAGACTCTTTAATAAATGAGGTAATTTGCAATGCATATTGTGAGAACATTGCAGCGTTTTTTTGACCTTATATGCATGTAAACCTAGGCGACCTCCAAAACAAAATTAGGAATCTTTAAAATAGCAAAATAGTGGCACTTTAAATGCAACAAGTGATATAGGCATCACATCATATACAATATGAAAAATAATTTTGAGATTTGCTAAAGATTACATTTGTCATCGTTATTAAATTATTAGTGTTCGATACCTTTATGTGATTGTTAGACGGTGGCAAGGATAATCTAAACATAAAAATATAAGAAATTGTTACCAATACATTAAAAATTAGTACTGCTATACTGTGCATTCCTACTTTTTTTGTAATATGACTGACTACCACAATGTCTTTCTGATTTAAATTATGCTCAGTTTTGTTTCGTATGATATGATTTTAGGTCAGGAAAACACCTTGTTGGTCCAGTAGGTCTTAGAAATGGGTTATTCTTAACCTTTAAACATGGGTCTGTACTTCTGTGAACTGAGGCTATAGTTCCTCATTTACATTTCCTCTTTCCCATTTTGCATCTGCTGCTTGTATTTGTTACACATGAGGGTGGGTAGTTAACAATGCTGATTCATTCTAACTCTGTCTTACTCCAGCATCCTGAGGTGTTTCCATCCATTGGATTCTAATGACACTCAAGCACTCTTATCAGAAGATGGGACTGAAGCTTCAGACGACCCACCTGTAGCTTAAATCCAAAGGGAGTTCAAATTCCCCTGTGTGTTTCTTTACTTTCCTCATACCGACACAGGGAGATAAACTGGATTCAACTGAGCACATGCACATTTTTTGAAATGCAGTATATGATAATAGTGGTTTTAGGGAAGACCACAATAGAAGGGAACATAACTTTATATTTCTAAAGGGAAATATATTTTATAATAATAATTTCAGCAAAAACTAGGTTTGCATTTCTTAAAGGAAATATTAGAAGCTTGCAAGACTGCAACAAAATAGGATTAAAGTTTAAGGTACGGTAAGTTGAGGTTTAAGGCTTTGGTTCTGTTTCGACCGCAAACTAGAATCAATGCGTATTAACTGTGAAAGACTTTTTTAAAATAATTTTTTAAATCTATGCAATGAAGACCAGTCCAATTTAGTATTCAAAAAAACAAGGAAATCATCACTGGTAATGTTCTTTAAAGAAATGTACGATTAAATAATGAAAATCAAGGTTTGTATGTTATTCTGAATTCATTAGTTGTATGTACTGAATTAATTGCTGAAGTGTATTACTTGGAGATTTAATGTTTAAGAAATATCAGTACATGCCTTACAAGTGTAATTATCTAAAGTTTGGAGTGGACTGATGTGCAATAAGTTCTTGTTCTGTTTAGAGCAAAATATTTATACATTTTATAAGACATACAATTTAGGATGTTTTTTTTTTTAAACGTATCTCTACTTTTCTTAAGTGTGTCAGGTTTTGAATAGTCTCATACTGGTCTCATATATTTGCACAGATCTGAGTAGTGAGCAATTCAGTCAATTCGCTTTGATCTATTCAGCTTTTATGAGCCTGTTGTCCTGTGTGGTGTGGTGGTAAATTGCTGTGTTGTGATAAACATAAGATTCTATACTCCAAAAAAACACGTAGAAAAACAAATCGATTGGTGTAGATCTGTTTACTTTGTTTGGAGGCTTAGCAGTGGAAAAATGGATTTTTGAAGACTGGGTAGATCATTCACTTGATTTTTTTGTACGTATTGTTTGTACGTAAACTACGTATACCACATACTTGTGTTCATACGCACTGACACAACCTTGTTCAGCACATGCGCAATAGGAAAGCATACTGAACTATTACTACTGAACAAACAGTCTACATCATTTATTTACACAAACATGCTGACATACAAACATACAAGTTTTTTTTTTATTACGAAATAAAATGGCTATAAATCAAATGTCTTCTGCTTTCAGTTGGTCTGTCAAGTTTACATACCCACTGATGTGTTATTAGCATACTAATTCTGCTTCCCAGGCCTGGGGGCTGTTCCATAATTGAAGCTTAGAAAAGCGCGGATTAAACTCCAAAACCGGACTTGAATGAGCCTAACAAATAAGTGGGGCTAAAGTGGTTCCATAAAAGGTCATTGAAGTTCACGCAATCTCACTAATTCGATCCAGGGGCCTGTTCCATAAACCAAGATTAGAGTATAAGCCAGGCTTATTTCGGTTAGTCAGGCTTATTTTTGGTAGATTCGGTTTCATAAATCAAACTTAAAAAAGTTCAAACTCAGTTACCCTGGCAACTTATGCTGGGAAACTAGCCTGGTCCAGGGCAGGCTAACTGTCAGGCTAAGCCTCAGTTGTTACACAGATCCTCAACACTGACCGACAAGAACACAATGATATTACCACTGACACTCTCTAATAGACCCTTTGCACGTGACGTCACGCTCTACTCGCGCGAATTCTGAACGCCATGACGGACGGCGGAAGAGCTATTCTGTAGACGGACGGCAAGCCAAACGAGTACGTGTTTGTGTTCGTTCTTGTTAAAAAATGGTTCTTTCGTGTTGTGCCGTGGGGTGTGCTAATAGACAGGGTAAAGCCAATATATCGTTTTATCGAATACCATTTGATAGGGAGAGAAGGCATCGGGTTGCTGCTATCAGCCGAAAGGACTGGCAGCCCTCCAAGTACTCCAGGATTTGCAGCGAGCATTTTTTACAAGGTAAGAATAATTTCCCAGTTACGTGTAATTCATTTTTGTAATACCATACCGTCATCCATGTCCAGATGGAGACCCAGTCAAATTGTCATTTGTAACATGAGTTAGCTATGTAATAAGCAAGTACCAGCTAGCGTGATAGGGCTGTGCAATCTACCCATTCACACTGATCGCCCGTCTCTAACAATGTCATCTGTATCTGACACAAAAAACAATGCAGATTTTGCACTTAAATGTCTCTATGCTTCTCTCTGATGCTCATAAACTTACGTTAGAGGCAACGTAAACATTGTGCATGTGACGTGAGGCTATTTAACACTACACTTGACAGCTGGTAACGTTAGCTGGCAGCTGGATATAAACGGTTCAAATGCTGAATAGATAACCCCATTTCAACTGATTTTTATAAGTTATAAGTTGCATAGAACCCATATTTGTGGATGAGAGCTCTTTTAAGACTAGGCTATCTATTATATACTATTTATTATATACTTTTATTGAAGTTATTTATCAGGCTAGTGGCTGTGTAATGTAAGATGTTGTGTTCAGTGGGTCCTGGTGACATATAGGCCACGTAGAAGAAAAAGTAGAGCATTTGTCAAGGTCTCCTATTTAGGTCTCCTAGGTCAAGGTCTCCTATTTAGGTCTCCTATATATAGTCAGTATTGTGTCTACATCACACGGTTTCACCAAAATTAAGCTGTCACTCGACTGTTTTATAAACCTCTTAAAATTGTCATGTGTCAGTTACCCAACACATTCACACTTTATATTTAATTGAAACATCCAGGACAAACATTATAAATCGCAGTTGAAAACATCTATTCAGACAAGCTTTTAACACGTAGCCTCGTAGTCTCGTTTCAACTGCTATTTTATGTGCACTTATGTTTTTATATATTGTTGTTTATTGATGTTTTTACTGGAAAGCACCTTGTGCACCTTTTGGTTGTTGTAAGGCGCTCTACAAATAAAATTTGATTGATTGATTGATAAAATAAGTTGTATATGAGAGTACATTATTTAGGTTGGATTTTATAAACATGTTGAAAGATGTTTTTTTAAAATAAACCAGCCCTCAATCTTTTGACCGTGCTGTTGTCCCTTATAAACGGATATTAAATGTAGAATTACACACTGGCAAATCTTACTAAATAATTCAATTCAATTTTATTAATAGTATCAAATCATAAAAATAGTTATTTCGAAAAACTTTACAAATAGAGTAGGTCTACACCACACTTTATAATTTACAAAGAGCCAACAATTCTAGTAGTTCACTTCATGTTTTGAACAACACCCTACTACTACTACAATTCTTGTGAGTCTGTGGACTGTGTTTTGTCTGACAGCAGTCTATCTGGGCATGTATATGTCTTGGCCAATAACTCAGATAAAATCGCTGACCTATAGAAGGACTCGACATTCTGCACTGCTTCTGTAAAAAAAAGTCAGCATCAGGCAAAATTCTCTGTATGAAAAAATTGGATGTAGACCACACCATGAAGTCACAAAACTTCCGCTTCGTCACAAACAACTGGGCTTGCACCTGGTAGTGGTATTGATGATCTCTGTTAAGTGCATGTGTACCATCTGTGTTCTCAATGCAGAAATGTTTCTTTTCAGTGGCACTGAGGACTCCGATGTCTTTGGCACAGTGTGGGCACTTGATTTCCAAAATACCATCGCCACAGCAGGAGCAGGACAGCAAGGCATCTGGAGAAGCTCCAAGGTAGGGACGGGAGGTATCAATGTGGAGACCAGCATCACGAACACTTAGGTCCTGATGATGTTGTGCAGCGTACGCCTCATACGTCTCTCTGGCTTTTTGTTCATGTTCACATCCCCATCTGTAAATTAGAAAAATAATGTTATTAAGTCATCGTAACTCTTTGAGTGCTCTTTTCATTGGATTTGTTCTCTCATTTCCTAAGAACTATAAGTACTATAGATGTCAGTACCCAAAATTGGCCTAATTTTAATAGCACATAATATTCTCTTGTATCATATTCTATCACAAAGTCGTTTAAAAATATGTAAATTAAATATAACAGGAATAGGGATGCACAATATTGGATTTTGGCCAATATTTGATATGCCGATATTTTCAAACTCATTTTGGCTTTTTGATTTTACTGAAGAGAAATCAAAGTCTCTCTCCTGTACTGTCTTTATCTTATTACACTCATGTGTTGTAGATAAGGCAATACAAAAGACAAACAACATTTGATTCTACCATAAAAATATAATTTAAATGTAGACAGACAGTCACCCCTGAAAAATAGATACATTATTTCACTTAGAATAAATGAGGAGAATAAATGATATGCCTGTGCCACATTTTATTTTTAAGTTCAGACTTCAAACTTCAGTCCTTAGGAGTAGGGATGTGACGGTGAAGCTATATTCCACTAATTTAAAGGCAAACGTAAAATGCGCGTGTTTGCACGGGCATGCATAATGGTGGTTGTGCGGAGCAGCACTGTTTTGTTATTGTGCCTTGAATTGGCGCTAATTTGAAAACGAAACAATTTTTTTTTTTTTTACATCGCTTATATAAAGCTGTTGCGGCAGTGTGCACTTCACTCACTACGTTAATTTAAGACTTTATTTAAATCATTTAAGACTGCTCTTATGAGGACACTCGACAAAACTGACATTTTGGCATAATTTGTATGTGTTATGTTTTGTTCAAGCCCGAAAGAGAACTCGATACTGACGCGAGTCTTTTCCTCCACACAGCTGACATGTTGGAAGTTTAAGTTGCTGGTGCTAATGCTACGTTCACTGTCTTCGCATGCGCATAGTATAGAAATATTAATATCTGCCGATGATGATAATTTTAAGCTTTTATCGACCGATACCGATGTTGTGCCGATATCATCGTGCATCCCTAAACAGGAGCCATTTAAAAGGAACATTAGGAATAAATAGGAAAAGGACCTTCACCATACACCTGGGATTAAAAATAGATAAGGGCACTCAAAGAGATTGAGGGATGCATGTTTGTAATTTAATGTTGATAATTTGTAATACTGACTGTAATAAATTTTCAAATGATAAACGCATTTCTTTGTCTTGTTTGTTTCTTTGATGTTTTTTTTTAAGAAAGCAGGGGCCCTCTACATTAGAACACAACATGTATTGCATACATTTCCATAGTTGAAACATAAGTTCAAAGCACATCTAATTTCTTTACTCACTTACACTATTAAAAACAGAAACTATATGTTTGTGTCATTATGTCACACATGCCTGGTTGCAACTGTTGAAAATCTGCATAGGTCAGGGTAACAGATCTGCCTAATTAGGGATTTGGAAGGATTTGTAGGGTCTGTCCTTGCAGCTGACTTGAACCTAGATGCCGTCACCCTACCAGCCCTCATGTCAAACCATAGCCTTGACTTTCCCTGTTGTCGTGTCTCTTCCTCAACTTTTACTGCCTACATTGTAAATTATAGAAGATGAAATTAATGACATGACACATTCAAGCACATTTTAGTCATATGAGATTAAGAGGGATGACTATACCTGCTCTGGTGTGACTTCCATATCATTGAATACTGCATCACATTTTTTCTCAAGGTCCGAGGCAGACAGCTTCCGGTTCTGAGCACTGTATAACTCTGTCAGGGGATGTGGTAGACCCAGAGAAACCACCTTTGGTTGAAACTGTTTACAGTAGTGCGGCAATATGCGTAGTATACCACTCTTCTCAGAAGGGTTTGGCGTTGCATTATCCAGAGCCTTGTAGAATTGTTCTATAGCTGCTGCAGACACACCCACTTTTTTCTCAGATGGACAACCTGAATGGCTTTGGTTGTTTACACCACAACGCTTTTTGGCAGGATTTGAGAAATCAATTCCCGATCCCTCTTCGTACAAAGCCTTGCCTGCTTTCAAAGGAGGAAGTCCCCACTGTCTGGGCCCATCAGTGCAGCTTTTGTCTCCCAGATGTTTGACAGCAGAGTCTATTGCGTACAGCAAAGCTGTTACATGGGAGCACACCTCTCCCAGGCCCGCTTTACAGGTACAGTGGCCACACAAGACTGTCCCATCCTTCTTCAAAGATACCCATAGTTGTAGTTGGGTTTCAGACAGTGACTGGCTATGATGCACCTACAATTACAGAAAGTGGCATACATTATTCTTACATGAATGTTATTGTGATATTATTTACTTCTGCAGTGACACCATAAATGCACCTTGTGAATACATCTTAATCACAATGCTGTCTTTAACAGGTCAAATTTTAACATAGGCTACAGTGAATATAATCACAGATAAAGATGGCTAGATGCTACAATTATATGTGGCTACTGATCACCAAAAAGTGTCATAAATACATTATTTTTACATAAATGTTATTGTTTACTGCTGCAGTTAAGTTACTGCTGCATAAATGCACCTTGTGAATACATCTTAATCACAATGCTGTGTTTACCAGGTCAAATTTTTTTGTCATATTTATTTGTCAAATGTCATATTTAACATAGGCTACAGTGAATATAATAACAAAGATGGCTAGATGTTACAATTATATGTGGTTATTACTGACCACAGATACTCCGTGGTTTGCTGCATGGATTAACGTGTGATCGATAATTAATGACTGCACTTCCCAGAGCAGGGATGCGTCCAGGCATTTTTACAGTCTATGGTCCAGGCATCCATTAAAAAGCCACGGCCGACAATGTCCTCTAAAATCATAGGCTACGTGTGATATAAATCTTTACTTAAGTAAAAAATAGATGTTAATACAAAATAAACCATAGATTGATGATGTCTTACCTTTGCCATTATGAGGTAGCTCCCTCCGCCGTTAGCGTAGCATCGCGTACCCGTTACCCAGCCAGCTAACGTACAAAGAACTGGTAAGCATCCAGACTTTTAAAAGCTTTGAGATCAGCTCCTGTGTATGGCGATACCCCGTTTACCACATAGTGGTACAAATCGTGTGGGCCGAAGTCGGGCAGATCCGGCGATTTATTGAGCTCCGTAAAAACTGAGGGAGGAAGAAGGTATGGATCGGTATCCAAACCTGCTATCTCTAACTTCTCCAAATACCGCTCTTTGTGAGGACCTAGCAGATGCCCTACCTCGACCGATAACGGCACGACAACTTTTTCAATAGAAGAAGCCATGCAGTTTAGTGGTATCTTATATATATTAAACTGTTAAAAAACTAATCAAATTTCCCGCTCGTCTACTAATGTGTTTAGCCTGTGCATCCATTGATGTTGCCGTCCAGCATGGCGTCGTCACGTGGTCGTGGTCACGTGGTTGCAAAGGGTCTATACCATTATTGGACTTTATTAACATTATTAGTCCAAAAATAAATACACAGTATACAGAAAATCAACTTATATAAGGCGTTTTAAAGTTGTCCGTTTAGGACATGTCATTTTTGTAATAAAGACATTTTAATTAAGGAGTGCCTCGGTTATCAGAGAATTCTTTCTCTACAGTGTCACTCTACACTATATTTTTATATATATATGTACTGTATTTATAGATATAGATATATAGATAGATAAAAACAATAGGCCTATACATACTACAGTTTTTGTTTTTTTACTGGCTGAATGTTTTGTGCCCAAGATTTAATTAGATTGTTTTAAAGATTTATGAATACATTTCTCTCGGTTTTATTTGGCAGTTTGTCTGTTTTTTGTTTTAGTACATGTTTATGATTATTAGAAGAACATTAGAACACAATCTAAAAAAATTTTTTTAAAGCAGAAGTTAAAATCACAAAATCAAAAAATAAATAATTACAAAAGCACAGTATAAATTTTAACTGGTAAGATTAATCTGAGCTTAGTAATTGACAGTATAGTAGCCTACATTTGATTTACCCCACTTGTAGGTTTAAAATTCTAAATAAGGGACATATAATGTCCAACTAACAAATATTTTAGCACATATTTTTCACATATCAATATTTTTCCTTCTACTTTTTTTTTCTTTTGTGATATTCAATATTAAATAAGTAAATAAATAAAATAACAAATAACTAGAAATAAAAGGGAAGGTTACATAAAAATGTATTTCATGTAGGCCAATATATATTCCTTTATTTTATGGAATATTCTTTGATTTTAGAGTTGCACATATCTTTTCAAAATGTATACATTTGTTCTTAATTTAAAGAAATATATTAATAATTCCAAAATGACTGCCAAATTAATGAAAATAAATTGACTAAAAAGCTCTTTAGGAGTCCAATCTTTTAAAAATCCTTAACAATTATCCTGAAATCACGAACTGTAAAAGTGAATTCAATAGTTAGAGGATGTGGGAACACTGCATGTATACTAATATGGTCTTAATTTAACATTTTTGTTAGATAAATGTTTGTACCGGTATTTTACATTTTCTGTGCGCTTTACCATCGTGTCCTGAAGGTGGCAGTATAGACACATATATAAATATGGCAGAATTCGGAATCTCATACTAGCGTAAGTTACCACTCTTACTACTTTTATTTACCTCATCTTTCTATGGCAGAAATAGTAAGAGTAGTATGTGGTTCCGAATTCAGCATTTATATGTCTAAGCAAAGTTTGAAAGTGTATTGATTGGTTGCTTTAGTTTAGGTCATAAAAAAATAAAATAATATATATATATATCAGACTTTTATTTACCCTACACATATATGATTTGTGTTTTGTTGACAAAACATTTTTTAAAGATTAAAAAACGCTTTATTTTTTTAGCAAAAAGTAACAGTGGAAAATATGATACAATACATTTTTTGTTCTGAGAAAAATAAACAGTGTGAATACACAATGGAAATTTGAAGTGCCCAAAAGTGGTGATCAAAAACACAACCATAGAAAAATAGTGTGATCCTGTGTATAAATGCAGAAATCCACTGACGTCTTTCCTGTCACACATCTCCCTGTGGATTTGATTTCCAAGCCCCCTCGTGATGAGAGGTCATAGATCTGCAGATCTTCGTAATTGTGCAGTCAGAGTGTCTGCCGGGTGAAAGTATGATAAATCTGAAGTGGAGAGGCGGTGGGCTTCTCTGGTTTCCAAACTGAGACTCCACACCGCTGACTCCACATGATCTACCTTACCACAGACTCCCGTCTCCCCCACACCCTCTGTTTATCTCCCTCTCTCATTTCTCTTTTTTAATCTATGTATTTCTCCTTTTGCTTTCTCCCCTTTCTATGCACTCTCACCATCCATATACAGACACGTTTTGTATTATTTCATCTTTATTCAGATGCACACACACATCCCTGATTCACAACCCCCTGAACTTCTTGTGGCAGATAACACTCGCACCCACACGCCACCCAGGGATGAAAAGCATCCACGCTCCTAACAAACAGTTGGACCCTTCCCTTAACGGACACATCTGGGGCTTGTTGGACACAGATGTTTCTGCAGGCCCACGCCCCACAACAGGGGTTAGAGGCACATGCTTGTGTCACATAAGGTAATGTGAACACTTTTTGCAAGCACTGCAACATACACTTAAAGGGATAGTTCACCCCAAAATGAAAATTCACCCTCACACTTAAAGGGATACTCTACTGGTTTTTCATATTAAACTATGTTATTCCCTTAACTAAGACGAGTTGATGCATACCTCTTTCGTCTCAGTGCGTGCACTAAATCGCTGTCTTGCCGCAAAACTTTGTTAGATCTTTTATCAGCCCTGTTCATTGAATACGTGCCAAGAAGAGAAGCGACCAAACACCTCCACGTTTTCCCTATTTAAATACAGTTACTAGAGTAGTGTAACTCGACCAAGAACGGTGACACAAAATAAAACGTTGAGCTTTTCTAAGCGTATAAAATGGATAACTATATTGTATGGCAGAATACCATAGCAAGTGCTTGGGAGCACTTTGACTCGGCGCAGTAATATCATCTCTCGTGAAAAGTCCGCTCCCCCGCTCCCTCTCATTTCAACGGGAGTGGACTTTTCACGAGAGATGATATTACTGCGCCGAGTCGAAGTGCTCCCAAGCACTTGCTATGGTATTCTGCCATACAATATATTTATCCATTTTACACGGTTAGAAAAGCGCAACGTTTTATTTTAAATGCAACAAAGGTTCGCGGCAAGACAGCGATTTAGTGCACGCACTGAGACGAGAGAGGTATGCATCAACTCGTCTTATTTAAGGGAATAACATAGTTTAAAAACCAGTAGAGTATCCCTTTAACCGGTCCTCACATTGTTCCAAAACTTGACTTTCTTCAGTAGAACATAAAAAAAGATATTTTAAGAAATGTTTTTGTTTCTGTTGTCCTTCCAATTGAAATCAATTGTCACCAAAACTGTGGTTACCAAAAATGTTTTGTTAAATATCTTCTTTTGTGTTTCGCAGACATCATACAGGTTTGAAACCACATGAGGATGAGTAAATGATGACATATAGTAATACAATTTTTTCCAACAAACTATCCCTTTAAAAGCAGAATTGTGTAATATTTACACCAGTACCTTCACTATCTGAATATGCATACTTCCCTATTATATAGCAGGCGGAAAACAGTGTGTGAAAAGAGTAGAATCACAGAAAAGTACTCTGTGAAAAATAGCCTACACACGAATGACTTATTCAGGTGAGATTCCGAATTGCACATCTAATGGACACTATAATAACCTATGAGACCAGGAGAGTTTTTTGAAAGGCAGTGAAGCAACACAACTGACATTCTTTGCTATATCCAAAAACAATGATAAGCATTTCATACGTTTTTAAGGCTAATATTGGCAAAAACATTCAATATATGCGAAGAAGAGAGATGATTTACAGTGTTGACCTTTCTTCTTCATAATCTCTGCAATTCGGCATGCTGGATATCAGCTTCGGGCCAAATCCTGACTAATGGCAATCCATTCTTGCCTTTTTAGTGCTTGAAGTTGATCACAATTTGTGGGGTGCTTGTCCACTCGCTTTTTGAGGGCTGACCCGCAGGTTCTCTAGGAATACGATTCGGGGATTTGCCAGGCCATGGATCCAAAATTTAAATGTAATGATCTCCGAGCCACTTCATTATCACTCTTGCCTTGTGACATGGTGCTCAATCATGCTGGAAAATGTGCAGATCATCAACAAATTTCTCCTGGATCATTGGGAGAAGATGCTTTTGCAGGATGTTTTGATATCATTCTTTATTCTCAGTGTTTTGGGGCATAATTGTGAGAGAGCCCATTACCTTGGATTAAAAGCAACCCCACAAATAAATGGTCTCAAGATGCTTTACTGTGGGACACAGGACTTTTCTTCTCCAGACAATCGATTTTCCAGATATGCCAAAGACTCGAAAGGGGGCTTCACCAGAACAAATATCTTTGCACCAGTCTTTTACAAAGATTACAGTCTGTACTTGATGTTTTTCTTGGAGAGAAGTGGCTTCTTTGCTACCATTCTTGACACCAGGCCATTGTCCAAATGTCTTTGCTAACTGCAGGGCACAAAAGAAGCTGTCAGGACAGCGTGAAATGTTAAAATGTAGGTAGCACATTTTGATGGGTGTGATGGTCCAAATCTACCTCAAACTCTAAACCTACCCTTAAAACCAGCAACGCACTACTGTAGGCAACCCTATGCGAGAGATAATGTAGAAATTTTAACATAAAAATATAACTAATTAACAACTCAAACTCAAGTAGAAGTCAAGAGGAGCTGAGTAAACCCAAAGAAGATAGACTGATATTCTCCAGTGGTGCGTGTGTGGAGCAGTCTGTGCAACTGTTGGATTCTGGCAGCCGCATCTGTCTTGGACACTTCACATGCTCTGCTGGCCAAAGGATTAAGTATAAATACATATTCTGAGTAATAACTAGATAACTGCTGTAGCGTGTTTGCAGTATTTTACTATTGTGATTTATATCTTGCCATTGGCTGGGTTCATCCACAACACCTAGATCAGAACCAGGACAGCTATGGAGAGTGTCTCGGGTCACTGAGAGCGTACCAGCACAATTCACAGAGAAATTCTCATCTGCTATCAGAGGCCGTCCTGAGAAGAATGCATTTAAAACCTTGTTGGTTTGAACGTTAGCCAACAGAATGAATTTTGGATACTGTGGTACAGTCGATGTTGAAATGATTTTTTTTAATGAAAACATATTATCATTGTTATTATGTTGTAAATGTTAAAATTATTCAGAGATTCAGCAAATTACCACTGACAGTGTACATACACTTGCTGGCCTTGTCGAACATGCTACTACTGGGTTGGACGCACTTTTGCCTTCAGAACTGTCTTAAACTGTCTTTGTGGTGTATTCAACAAGGTGCAGGAAAACATTCCTCAGAGATTTTGGTCCATATTGAGACATGAAAGCATAGTTGCTGCAGATTTGTTGACTGCACATCCATGATGTGATTTTCTTGTTCCACCTCATCCTAAAGGTGCTCAATTGGACTGAGATCTGGTGGCTATGAAGGCTATTTGAGTATAGTGAACTCATTGTCATGCTCAGGAAACCAGTTTGAGATGATTTGAGCTTTGTGACATGGCACGTTACACTGCTGGAAGAAGCCATCAGAAAATGGGTACACTGTGGTCATAAAGGGATGGACATGGACATACTAAGGGGACCAAAGTGTGCCAAGAAAACATCCCCCACACCATTACACCAACAGTAGCAGTAGCAGCCTTAACCAAGTGATAGGATGGATCCATGGTTTCATATTGTTCATGCCAAACTCTGACCCTACCGTCTAAATGTCGCAGCAGAAATTGAGACTCATCAGACCAGGCAACGTTTTCCAATCTTCTATTATCTAATTTTGGTGAGCCTGTGCTTATAGCCTCAGTTTCCTGTTCTTCGCCAACAGGAGTGGCACCAAGTGTGGTCTTCTTCAGCTTTAGCTCATCTGCTTCAAGGTTTGATATGTTGTGTGTTCAGAGATGCTCTTCTGCAGACCCCGGTTGTAACCAGTGGTTACTTGAGTTACTGTTGCCTTTCTATCAGTTCGTGGCCTTTCTGTTACCCCTGGCATCAACAAGGCATTTTCCCACAGAACTGCCGCTCATGGTTGGTTGTGTGTGAAAATCCCAGTAGTTTAGCAATTTCTGAAATACTCAGCCCATCTGGCATCAACTACCATACATTCAAAATCACTTAAATCACATTTCTTGCCTGTTCTGTATCTCAGTTTGAACTTCAGCCGATCATCTTGACCATATGCCTAAATGCATAGAGTTGCTGTCATGTGAGTAGATATGTTTATCTAATTAGATATGCATTAATGAGCAGTTGTGCTAATAAATATAAGTGTAATACCTAATAAAGTGGCTGGTGAGTGTCTATACATATTGGCAATGTTGCCATTGCTTTTGCATCATCTCTTTCTCAGTCTTTTTCCCTTTTGTTTCTGAAAGGTCAAAACTTTGTGTTTTAGTTCTCCTGTCGCTATACTCTTTGCTCTCCCCATGTAATTTCTTACAGGCTTGTTTGTATTTAGCTGACGCTCTAGCAGTGGGTGAATGCTTTGTGCCTCACCCATAATTACAATGTTTTAATACCCTGCAGCTTTGCTCTGTGGGAGGGTGAGCTTCACTTACTGTAGCTCACTATATCACTGCAAAGACAGATACTACGTCTGTGTCTAATAATTGTGTAATTGTGTGTCCTCAGTATACATCTGTTGCGTGTAGCTAACAATTTCTCTTTCTTAATGACAAGATACTGTCATTTCATATAATATTAGTTAAACATGGTGCGCTTATATACGACCATTGTGACACTGAAGACTGGATTAATTGTGCTGAACATTCAGCGTTGATCACAGGAATAAATTACCTTTATTCTTATAAAAAAAAATCTTACAGACTTGTATATATTCTCCAACATTTCTCCTTTTGTGTGCGAAGAAAGAAAGTCCAACAGGTTTGGATCAACATGACGGTAAGGAGTAAATAATGAGAGAGAATTTCTATTTTTGGTCGAACTGTCCCTTAACCATTTTGTCCAGATTTTATTTATGCAGCTCATGTTTCAATGCCAGCAAAAAGCTCACAGTGAAAACCAGCACCATCTCACATTGCCAGGATATGTGGAGGGTCCTGTTCCTTGCTTCTGTCTCCCATCTCCTCTCTAACCACATTGGTGTTACAAATTGACAGACTATTTATTTTCAATCTCAAATATAGATCAGCATGCTACGTTTCAAAACCACAAACCCGGTCCACCATAGGCCAGGCTGTCTCTACCACTCAATCCCAATCTGAGGCATCTCAAAGCCAGCCCACCTCTGCCGTTCTGCCCCAGGAGGAGTGAGTCTCATGTGGACCTCAGGTCAGTCACAGCTGCTTCATCTCCTCTGACAGGCGACATTGTGCTGCCAATCTAGTCCTTTTTATAACACAGAGGAGGAAACCATCCAAGGAAACCTTTCGTGTTTTGAGAGCATTACTTTCTTAAAGTCTCAGTTGTGGTTTATATAGGAAAGCAATAGAAACCAATGACAAATTATGTGTGTGCTATATTTAGGTGAAAGTGATTTCACCAAGTACAACATAACTCAGTCACACACACTTATCTACTTTAAAATGCTGATTATGTGCAGTATATATTTATATCTGCAATGTTATGATTCACGGCACTCTTCATGCACAACAGTCATGAAAAGGTTAGTGTGTCAATCAATAAATATTTAATTCCTATCCCATCTGTGGGACCCTTCATGCTACGTGCCATAATTTCCTTCTGCATCCATACAGTTCAATTCCTGCTCAGCCGCAGGGCATTTCATTGTCTATTGATTCCTTTGTAACTGTGTGTGTGGTTTGGGTATACAAAGAAGAATACAATCCTTATATATATATATATACTCTATTTAAAATGTAATAAGTAATATATATAATCAGATGTTAGCACCTCTTTTAGCTTTGAGATCGTTCTGAGGTTAATACAGATTTATGGATGAAATGATCCAGCACTTATAAAATATTTTTATCACTCGCAACTCTCAGAAAATGTTTTTCTCTAATATTTAAATGTTTTTTTCCATTTCTTAGCACACCAGGTTGACTAACATGAATTTGTCCAACTATGACTTCTTGTTTCACAGGAGTATAAATATGAGGAAACACAATAGCCAAATTCTCTTAATCATTCATTACAATGGGTAAAAAACAAAGAATATAGTTCTGATGGGCAGCAAAAGATTGTTTAGCTTCACAAAATAGAAAAGTGGCTGTAAGAAAATATAGCTAAAGCATTGGAAATTCCCATTTCCACCATCAGAGCAATAATTAAAAGGTTCCAATCAACTAAAGATGTTACAAATCTGCCAGGAAGAGAACATGTGTCTATATTGTCTTAATGCACTGCGAGGAGGAAAGTTTGAGTGGCCAAAGACTCTTCAAATATCACAGATGGAGAATAGCAGAGATTAGTTGAGTCTTGGGGTCAGAAAGCCTAAAAAAGCACATACATTTGGGAGGGTTAAAAAAATCTTCTTTGCTCAATATACAGAGGTGAACAAAGTACACAACGTCCTTGAATGAAAGTACAGATACTACTGGTCCAATATTACTCTGTTACAAGTAAAAGTTGTAAGGACAGATTTTTACTTAAGTAAAAGTACAGAAGTACTCGTTTTAAAAAGTATTTAAGTATCAAAAGTAAAAAGTAAATGTCAATGCATTGTTTTATTATTTTTTGCATTGTTGTATGTAACAGCCTTACCTTATACCTCTGAATCTACAGTATGCCCTCATATCAATATCAAATTTATTTCTAGAACACAGTTCCAGTGGAATTGAATGTACGATTAAATAAGTGCACTCAATAATGTCTACAATATAGTGTCCTCAAATAGTGCCCTATTTAAAGTTTTTTGGCTTTTAGTATTAATTGTTAGCTAGTTTGCTCGAAGAAAATGACACAATTTGCATTTAGAAGACCAAACCCAACGTTGAAAATGAAAATCAGGTTGATGTCATAATCCGACTTAGGGTTCTGACGTCAAACTGACTTTGGGTTTCTGACCTCAATCCGATGCCGGGTTTCTGACGTCAA